>VWZO01003221.1:1468942-1518920 GCA_013396975.1 Bucco capensis
CTCTTGTGGACTTTCTAAAAAGACAGTTCTCCTTTAGGTAATTGTTTTCTGTCTTATATTCAGGTTTTGTTCAGTTTGTAGCTTTTAATGTGTTAAATATGCAGTGAAAAACTGCTTATTTCCAGAGTAAATTATTTGATTCTCAACACCAATATTCACCAATTAGCCCCATAAATGGTAAAAGCTCTAAACTCAGTTATAATTAGATCAGGTATGTTTTTTTGTTGTTGTTAAAAAGGAAATAGTCTTTTTGCCAAGACTGTCAGCTATAACAATGTAAAAGCCAAAGAAAATATTAACATTTTCACAGTACTTTGTTACTGAACAATGCAAACACTTTTCCTCTATATTAGGAAATCTCAGTAGGGTCTCCCAGAAGTATGTCTGGGTCTAAATTGCTACCCATTTCTCAACCAAAGGTAGCCTAAACAGCTTTGGAGAGGTTCATAGCACATCTTTTCTGTGGATTTCTGGATTGTTTTCAAAAGATTGGATTTGTGCTGTACACCTCCAGAGGCACCTGTTTGAGAGACTACTTCTTTCCCTGCAATAAATTGCTAGTTGTGGTCAGAAGAGGTGCTTTCACAGGAGGGCTTTTGTGCAGGTCTAATAGGATGTTTCCTTTGGGAAGCAGCATGGAGCTGGAGGACCAGCTTACACCACAGATGGGGACAGTCCCCCAGGAGTTGGGATAGGTATCACAGAATGTTAGGGGTTGGAAGGGACTTCTGGAGATCATCTAGACCACCACCCCCTCCCTGCAAGAGCAGGATGACCTACAGCAGGTTGCACAGGATGGTGTCCAGTTGGGTTTTGAATATCTCCCGAGATGGAGATTCAACTACCTCCCTTGGCAGCCTGTTCCAGTGCTCCACCACCCTCAAAGTGAAAAAGTTCCTCATTATATTAAGATGGAATTTCCTGTGTGCCGATTTTTGCTCCTTACGTCTAGTCCTGGGCACTACAGAAGAAGACTAGCCCCATCTTTAAGTATTTGTAAGTATTGATGAGATCCCTCTTCAGTCTTCTCTTCTCTAGGCTAAACAGCCCCAGCTTCTCACCTCTCCACATAAGAGAGGTGTTCAAGTCCCCTAATAATTTTAGTGGCCCTTCTCTGTACCCTCTCCAGAAGTTCCCTGTTCTTCTTAAACAGGGGAGACCAGAACTGAACACAGTGCTCCAGATGCAGCCTCACCAGGGCAGAATAGAGGAGGATAACCTCCCTTGACCTACTGGCCACACTCTTCTTGATGCACTCCAGGATGCCATCAGCCTTCTTGGTCATAAGGGCACACTGCTGGCTCATGGTCATCCTGCTGTCCACCCAGACAGCCAGGTCTTTTTCCACTGAGCTGCTTTCCAGCAGATCAGCCCCTAACCTGTACTGGTACGTGGAGTTATTCCCCATGAGTTGTGAGGTCTGAAAGGTATGTGAGCCAGGACTGTCCTGCAGGGTCCAGTAGAGAGTGGCCACCACAGCTGGCTCACAGCATGCCCACCTCCCAAGCTGTCACAACTCTGGATTTGGATATAAGCCACTGGTACTGCTGACTGGGGCTTCAATATGATCCAGGATGGGTAATGAGCCACAGGGTGCTGCTAGTAGCCTATGCATATATTGGTTAATAGTCATTTCTGCTTAGGATGCTACTTCACTTCTGCCTACATCCTAGCAAAATTAGCAGAATCATACCCCTCCTACTTCCCTCTGCCAACAGAAATTGTCCCCATCTACCCCTGGAGGCGGCCAGTTGCCTGTGGCCACCTTGGCTCCATCTTCCCTCTCCCACCTCTGCTTCTGTTGCTGACTCACTCTTACCATCTGTGGGCCTGGGCAGCAAAGCTATCACCCACCCATCACCTAAGCTAAAATAGACTTATGGACACCATGGCAAAATGTGACATTCACTAATTCCACCAGATGGTCTTGTCTCTTGACTGTTGTCTCTTTGAGTTAGCCAAGTGACAGGTGAATGACTAAAGCAATTGCTACTCATGCAAACTGAATGATGGAAATGGTTTAATTTAAAATAAAATTACTGAAGGATGTGCTGGCATGTATAAGAGCATCAAAGTTTTGTCAGAACAAAAAAAGTGTTACAGTTGTGTGGTTACAAACAAAGAAGAAAACACTAAACCCTTAGAGTATTCTAGTGGCTTAAGAAGATCAGAGAACAGCAACAACAGCACTAAGGAGTCACAGATAAGTAATTTGCACAAATATGTGTGCATGCAAATACCTATGGGCCACTGATAAAGAATGAAATGGCAGTAATAAGCAAGTATTAACATAAATACGGTTTGCTGCAGACTAGAGGAAATGTTACCCCAATATTAATAGTACTTGACTCACAGATATTATCTCATGATGTCTGCATGATATTTATAATAACATGAGGTATCACTGTAAAAGAGACAGTTGTATATTACAACCCTAGTGTCCAGACTGGTGTGCAGTCACAGTCACCCAGCAGGAGTTCTGCTGATAACCTCTGCCCGGCTGGATGCATTTCTTTTCCAGAGTTCTAGCAGGAAAACTGGAGTCACCAAGTAATAGATTAAGCAGTACACAGTAAATCCCCTGGCATATGTGATTTTTAAAAAGGGTCATTGTGTACTGGTGTATTCTGATCTGGCAGGATGATTATTAGGGGAGAGTTGTGACAGAGATCTTATATTGTGATTGTATCTATCAGAACAAGGTAGAGAAATAAATGCTTAAAGAACTCCCCTGTAAGCATACATTAATGAGGAGATGATAACATGCAGAGATAAGAAAGAAACTTGTGTTGTCATATCTCTATATGTGTATAGCTGCTTGGTAAATGTTAGAGACCTTTGCACTGAGCTGGGCATCTGTAGCCCAGTTCAGACAGCTGAATCTTATAGTCTTATTGTGATGATTTCTGCTTAGTAAGCACAAAAACTTTGATTGATGCCTACAGATGTTTGAGTCATCACAATTCACAGAGTACGGATTTATTGCAATCAATATGCCTGAAGTTAAGGATTGAGTAGATAACATTTGATTAATGGATTGAAGCTGTGAAAAAAAGACCATTTTCTTTAGTGTTGTTTAGAGAAAGCTACAAAAAGAGTAGCACTGGTTCCAAGCATACAGAACTTTTTCATGACTCAAAGGTGGTGTTGAATCCAGTTTATTTTCTGTAGAAATGTGAAATGTTGATGAATTTCATTGTCCTGCCAGAGAAATGTGAGATGTTTGGTATTTCTGAATAACTCCTCTTAAGTCTGTGAGCATTCCTCCTCCTGGGATGCAGGTGTCTTCTTTCCTACCTAACACAAGACATCGTCTGCTGTAGTGGTAGTTACACAGCATTTGTATTGCCTTTCCACTTATTTCTGTTGATTTTATCACCCCCTCCCCAATCTATACATTTAATTTGAGTAGATTCTTAAACATATAGCTGATATAACTGTGAATTTATTTCCAGGTTGTTATATGTATCAGATAGAAATATATCCCCCTTTTTTCCTTGAAACATTTCTTCCTTACTAAGATACCACTTTCACATTTGACATCCATAACAATTAAGTAGTGTATAAGGAACCATTTCTACTTCTAAGAAAAATCCAAACAGTTGCTCCCTAGCACTCTGTTCTTGCAGCATCAGTTGTTAGACCCAAGAGTGAGGATAATACATAAAATCTTGGTTTTTTGGCCAGCCAGTGCTTCCAGAGAAAGCAGTCTTGGAGTCTTTGCATACGCAAATCTCCTGGTAACTATGGAGAAAGTTAGGGTGCATAAATAACTCAGGATCATCTGCATGAGTGTGGCACTCGTGTAACACAGGTCTGCTATAACCGTTTTGATTTTTTTCTAACGCAGACGAGGATCCAATGTTTCACTGACTTTGGATATGAGCAGTCTGGGAAATGTTGAACCTTTCATTGCTGTGCCAACCCCACGAGAGAAAGTGGCCATGGAATATCTCCAATCAGCTGGCCGCGTCCTGACACGGGAGCAGCTTCGAGATGCAGTTGCATGTTCTCATTTACTTCAAACAGAATTCATGGTGAGTTTAACAACAAGCTTTAAATGGGGATTTTTGACATAATTGGCACAACATAAAATGTAGGGAAAAAATAATTGGGTGACACTTTAACGTTAAGGTACAAATCATGGTGTTTCGTGTTTATGTGCTAAAGACATATAAGTTAGTCAGTTATGGATAATACATATTCCTCTCAGTTTGAGGTCCCATTCATAGATGGGATAAATGTTGTATTAGAGCTACAGTACAAACAGTCAGGACTGTAACACTGTGACAGTTCCAAAGAGATCATAAAGGCTATGATGACAGCAAACACAGCAATAATTGGACATTTTGTTTATTCTCATGTAAACATTAGGTATGTTTGAAATTTGAAGACTAACGTTTTAGTCACTATAAATGACTGCTGGAGCAGTCAGTCAGCCAGCCCAAAATATCTTTAACAGGTACTCCTTATGGCAAGCCTAATATACTCAAAACCAAAAAACCTGAAGTGTTCTACAAGTGTATTTCATATTAAGAATCTAAAATGAAGACAGTGGCCAGGTAGAGCAGAAAAATTCAGTCAGGGAAAACACATTACTACGTATTACTTTAAGAAGACCTGAAAAAAAACAACAGGTGTTGAAAAACAACCAGGTATAAGAGGCTACCAGAAATAAGGACAGACTCTTTACAAGGGAAACAGAACAGATCATAAACTGAAGTCAGCTGAAAGTGAAAGCTGAATAAGGCAGGACAAAAAAGGTTTGGAATTTAAAAACAAAAAAATCATAAATTCATATTTAAGTAAATCAAAAGCACAACGTTTACTGCAAAAATTACAAGGATCAACAGATTATTAAAAAGGTAGAGAAGGGATTTGGAGAAGCTGAAGCAATAGGAGAGAAGTGACTGCATTATTTGTATCTATGCTGACCATGGAAGAACTTAGGGAATTTCTTACCTCTGTGTCAGGAGTAGATTCAAACAGGTCACTGAAAGATCTGTCTGATATTGAAGCATTAATGGAAGAGATTCTAGAACAAATCGATAAAATTAATAGAAGTTACTCACTGGAATAAGCTAATACTCACCCAGGAATCCCAAAGGAGTTCACATATGTAATGATTAATGTATTAACTGGGCAGCAGTAATCTCACACTAGGGCTCCAGCAGCAAAGGAATCAAAGGGCCAAAGGTAACAGGAGTTTTTCAAAAGCACTCCAGAACAGATCCAGTGAAGTGCAGGCCTAGAAATCTGATGTCTGAATCAGAGAAACTGGAAGGAATTGTAATAAAAAAATAAGCCAATAGATACATGAACAATTGCAATACAGTTGGAAATAATCAACAAAGTGTGGCACTGGAAGGATTGGTTGCTTCTCAGAGTGAAAGGAATCCCAGAGGCATCTCTTCTAGATCTGATACTGACCAAGATGCTCTTAAGTCATGTAGAAAAGGGAATAAATAGTAAGGTGGCAAAGTTTGATGATGACACTGAATTACCAAGGGCAGTAAAATTAAAAATAGATTTCTAAGGAATTACAGAAGGATTTGGTGATGATGATAATGCAGTGGAAACTTGGGGTTCATAAACAAACTGTCATGCATTTAGAAGAAAATAGTTTTGTGTACTTTGATGGGTTCTGAAATACCAGGCTAAGAACCTTGGGAATAGAATTAGAGAATAACGTAGAAAACACTTTTATGACATTGAAAAAAAACTATATTGCATTCACAACTGCATACTGCTCTAATTTCTCAAAGCACATACAGAAGTATGGCAAACAATCACAGATTACAGCAGCTACTGTATCAGGAGCAACTAAATAGACAAGGACTCTTTTGCCTAGAAAAGAGACTGTGAGAGCCTCTAATGGAGCCACATAAAATCATGATAGTAAGGAGAAGGTGAATATGGAGTAATTATTTGTGTTTTTTCATACTAAAAGAACAGCATCAGCTGATCAGGGCAATAGAAAGAAAAGCCTGTCCTGTTCTAGTTCCCTCAGGTACCAGCATCTATCAGAGGGTAGCAGAGGACGAACCTAACATAACCAGCTTCCCTACCCAACCTTAGCCTAACTGTTTTAGCTTTTATAACTAATCAGCAAACTAAACTAAACAAGCAAAGGTTTTTAAGCCTGGTGTAATAGCTCAGATTTCATAGAGCCCCACAGAACTGTGTATTCTGACAAGGCATGTAAAAGCAGGAAGACCCATACATTCCCTTGAGCACACTACAGGTCTAACAGAGATATGGAAACAATTCAGTTCATATTAAACACGCCAGAGCATGTGATCCCTCAGGTTTCATTTTGTTTTCAATTTGTGCATGTAAGTCAATAGAAATGAGGACGAGTGCCATCTTAGTCTAAAAATAGTTTTTCATTATGAATAATTGCATCCTATGAAGCAGTCCTTTTATTCACCTTTAAAAACCCAGAGTTTATAGTAAAAGTCATTTGCTTAAGAAAAAGAAATCCCTCAGTTGTTTTACCAAAAATCGGTCAGACAGTGTACATGGAAAAAATTATAAGCATCCAACATACTTTTATCACCAGTTATGCTATAGGTTCTCTGCCATTCTGCAGCTTAGGCAAGAAAGCTAGAAGAAATAATCATAGAATCATAGAATGGCCAGGTTGGAAGGGACCTTAGAGATCATCTAGCTTATAAGTGTTCCCCCTTGTCCTAGTACAATCTGACCAGCTGAGAAGTCTCTCTCCTTCTATCTTGTAATCACTGTTTAGGTACTGGAAGGCTGCTATAAGATCCCCTCGAAGCCTTCTCTTTTCCAGGCTGAACATCCCCAACTCCTTCAGCCTGCCTTCATAGGGGAAGTCCTCTAGTCCTTTAATCATCTTTGTGGTCCTCCTCTGGACTCGTTCCAACAGGTGCACATCTTTTTTTATGCCAAGGACCCCAAAACTGGATTCAGCACTCCAAGTGGTGTCTCACAAGGGCAGAGTAGAGAGGCAGAATCACCTCCCTAGACCTGCTGGTCATGCCTCTCCTAATGCAGCCCAGGATGTGTTGGCTCATATATATTGCTGGCTCATATCCAGCTTTTCATCTATCGTGACCCCCAAGTCTTTCTCTGCATGGCTGCTTTCAATGAGTTCCTCTCCCAGTCTGTACTTTTATCTTGGATTGCCCCTACCCAGATGCAGGACCTTACACTTGGACTTACTAAACTTCATTTTATTCTTATGGGCCCACTTTTTGAGTTTATCCAGGTCCCTCTGGATGGCATCCCACCCTTCTGGCATATCAACCACATCACTCAGCTTTGTGTCATCTGCAAACTTGCTGAGGGTGCACTTGATACCTATGTCTAGGTCATTAATGAAGACATTGAAGAGCATTGGTCACAAGACAGAGCCCTGAGGGACACCACTCATCACTGATCTCCACCTAGACAAGGAGTCATTGACCACAACTCTCTGGTTGCGTCCATCCAGCCAGTTTATTATCCACCAAACAGTCCACCCATCAAATCCATAACTTCATCATCCTTATACCCACTACGTTAGGGGACAGTTTCTATAGACAACTTGGCACTTGGAAGGGATCCTATTTGCCCAAATCCTCTCACACAGCATCCTTGAACAGCTTTGGGGCAATAGAGCATCACGTTTTAATTTTCCCTGAGAGGGGCACAGCATGACTTTGGCCATTCCATGTTTCCACAGAATTTTATTGAAAAGATCATGGCTTGACTATTCCAATTTTAAACCATTTTTAAAGATGTGTTTTAAGATGAAGCTGTTGTACAGTGTCTGTTTAGTATCTTCCTTGCTCCAGATAATAGCTTTAGTAAGAATTTGAGGCATCCAAAGAACGCAATATATAACCCTTACAGCTCTGCTCACTCAGCTTGTTTTAACTAGCTAAAGAGAGACAATAAGACATTCTTCTTGAGACTAAAATTATTAGTTCCTATGAAAACCTCCTGAGTGTACAAAAAGTGGAGGAATGTTCAGTTTGCCATGGAAAACTGAAACATGAGCAGTTTCCAGTAATTTTAAGATCTTTACTTTTTGTTTTTATTTAATAATTAATGAGGCATTAATTTTATTTTTTTTTATTGTAAGCAATAGTAAGCTAGCATTAAAATATTTTTCTATAATATTTAATTTATTTTTCTTTAATGCTGACAAAAAGGGTTGGATATTCTCACTTGGGAGAATATACCTGATTTGCAAGCATTAAGAAACATAAATTGCCCCAGTATATACTTCTTTAGTAGCCAGAGCTGCTACTGTCAGAATCTCTGAAGGTGATAACAGAAGAGAAAAATAGATTATTCCCAAAGTACTGGAATGTTCAGAAAATACATTTCTGCATGGGAAAGTGCCAGATTGTTAAATCTGTATAATTTTGTTCTTATGAAAACTGAGCGATGGGTATAATGAATACCTGCCTGAATTTTCCTAAATTTTGTCTCACACTCTAAAAGCATTCAAGAAAATATGAACAGTGGTGGCATGTAAAGGCTAAACTGAGCCAGAATAGCAGTTATTAGAAGAGTGTCATCCAGAGAGGTGAAGTATAGCCTGTGAACAAAGCATATATGCATACACATCTATAATTGCATGCATGCAGCTGAGCACATGAATGTGTGCAGCTTATATATTATTTTTAATGATTTACTTTTACATAATATGTGTATATGTTCAGTAAAACAAATCAGTATGAACTGCCTATATAGCTACCGAATTTGTGTGCTAATTTGTGCATGCACATGCTATTTGCAATCTGCTGGGCTTATTTTTCCCCACATCAGCAGGAACATTATCTCCATAATATTCTGATTTTTTTTCTAGAATAATCTCTTGCTTTTTGAAGCTAGTTCCCAAATAACTGATTTGTCTGTGGCTGTGATCCATGATGTATTGTCAGATTTCTGAGTGTGCCCTTGGCCTCCAAGTACTTACTGCTGGGAGGAGCCCACTGACTAGAAAGTGTTTACAGGATATAAGTGATTAATATTGTTAATTTACCTTGTTGTCCCAGAGAAATGTGTTTCTGTTTTCAACTCAGTGGCATTTGTGCCTCTGTCAGTAGCTTGCCAAATGATGAACTATTTTAAAATTCCAACAGGCATCAGAGGGAGACAACCAGGTGGCTGAAGGAGCCCCACTGGCCACTGCCTCTTGCTATGCAGGCAGAGGACCCTTCCTCACCCATCTTTCTCCAGTCTCTGTAGATGACAGATGTAGATCCCATTAAACACAGGCTTAACATATTACTCTCTCTCGTTTGGTGTATAGCTCAGCAGGAAAGCCTTTCGGAAGCTATGCACTAGTGCTCTTTATAGGAAGCCAGAACTGAGCCATGGAAGCTCTAGGTCAGCCAAGTAGTCCATTTCAGAGCCAGTTAGGACAATCTGGAGCCCAAGAGCCAAAGGGAAGAGTCTCACAGAGGTCACCCCTGGGAACAGGTGAAAATCAGACATGGGTATGGGGGAAAGGGGATGAGTTCATTTTGTAGTTCCATGAAGGAAGAAAGGAGCATCACAAGCAAGACAGAGGTAAGTTGGGTTGACCTGAAGGAATGGGGATAAGGTTTATGGCAGTAAAGGCAGCTGAAAAAGGATTGGGTGAAGTACCTGCAAGGAAGGTGTATCATAGCAGCAACAGTTTTGGCTAGTCTGAAATGACAGGCTTTCTTTTGAGGAGTCAGCTGAAGAGCAAGGAAGAGATCAAGGAAGAAACTAAGTGAGGGAGAGAAGAAGGAAAAAGAAGGTCCACTAGACATGTGGGCATAAAGCAGAGAAGGTAAAAAAAGAACAACCAACACAGAAGTTGCAGCCTCATGTAGTAAGGTGTTCAGAAGCCAGGTTAGGAAGCAGAAAAGAATTAAAGCAACTCATTACAATCCATCTAAATTTTAACTAACTTTGCCTTCTCTTCAACCAGAAAAGTAAGAGAGGGTTTCTTGCCCTGCTTGGTGAACCCAAGGGCCCTTTCTCTAAAACAACCTGCAACTGCCAGTCATGTTGAGCATGACCAGAGCTTTGGTCTGAAGGACAGTGGCCATGCATCTCATCTGTGCCAAAGTCTTGGACAGGCCTGAGCCTATGGAGTTATAAACAAGCTGATTTTTAAGGAAATTTTCCAGTGTTGCAAGTCAAAAGAGGTTTGCACTGAATAGGGTAGGAGCACGCCATTTGTGCCTCCTCAAGTTCCTATGTATCTGTAAAAGGCAATTATTAATGTCTCTTTGGATAAATGTCCCAAGATAGCAATGAAGTTTAAGTCTCTAGTAAGATTATGCTTTTAAGTAGAAGTATTCATTTACTGAAGATCAAATTCCAGCTTATCCTAAGATAACTTAAATAATGGTGGCCAAAAATAAAAATTAGTAAAAACTGAAGCATATTTTAGTGCAATTTTCCAAATTGTTTTGGTTGGTAATCAGGAAAAAACCCAAATCCTACGTGTTTCCTCTTACCATTTTCAAAGGGTTGTTTTTATTCAGCTGTAAGAACACTAACAGTGTTACAGGACCTCAAAATCAATATCATTTCCCCTTGCCCCCAGACCAACTAAAACATTTTGTTCAATGAAAAATTGGAGAATTCTTACTTTTCATGCTGACAAATAATTTAAAGAACAATAATTTTCAGTTGATCATGAGTTTATCATTTGAATATTTTTGGAACTTCAAACAAACTGTCACATTAGTTACTTGCACATCTTGTACAAAGAAGACAACGCATAACAGTCACTAGAAGATCAAAATGAGAATCAAGAGAAATAGCTTCAGATTTTTGTTACACTTTTGAGTCACTGAATGCAAAAGACCAAGGCATTTTATTCTAATAATGTCTATAAAAAGCAAGTGAGGTCTTTGACTGACATTGTTAAGAGCTTTGCACAAAACTAAAAAAAAAGTTTGCCATGCATTAATATTTAATTATTTTGACATTTTCTCCCCCAGTTATGTTAAATGTTGTGCTTTTCTGCTGTAGTACTGTGCTTCTGATCTTCACTTTTCTAGAACTATTGTGCATTTTAAGCTCTCTCCTAATCCTGTAAAAACTTTGCTTTTAATAATTCATCAGAAGTGTTCCTTGGAAGTCACCCCTTCAATATGCAGCTCCCTGTGTTTATTAAAGGAAGGGTGTTGACAGGCTTGAGGTGGGAACCACGTTTTTTCTTAATAACTTTGATGTCAAAAGACAGTTGTGTAACAGCAGATGGCCTTCTGGTGATCATTTCCTGCATGGCTCCTTTGGAAACACCAACCTGATTTAATTTATTTTTTATAGGAAATACCAATGAATTTTGTGGATCCCAAAGAAATTGACATCCCGAGTCATGGAACTAAAAACCGCTATAAAACAATCTTGCCAAGTAAGTGAGTTAGCCCATGGTTTGCTTCTATGGCATTTTGTCCTGCTTAAGAACGTATTGCTGTGAAAACCTAGATGTCTTTATGTGCCTATTCATGTTTATTTATAGTCTATGTAGAAAGATAAAATCCCAGTGCTGTCGTACCAGCAAATGCAGAACTCTCACTGGATGCCTTAATCAATACGTACTTTGGCAGCATCCCAACCACGTGCTGAAATGCAGTCTGGGTGCATGCTGGTTTTCTCTGGAGGACAGCTCAGGCAAATGGGTAGAGAGATGGGTCTGTCATGCCTTGCAGTAACTCCCTTGATCTGGAGGATGAGAGGACCAAGACTGTTGCCTCCATCATAGCCCGCACTGTCCCTCTGGCTAGGTCAAGCTACTTGAGAACCTGTCCAACATTAAGTGGCCTAGACAATAAAAAGCAAATGCATCCTATCCTTTCCTGTAGTGGGCTTCCATTTTCATAAGTTCTCTGGTGGATTTTTATTTTCCTTATCCATGCACCAGCTGGCTTTGTGGAAATCTGTTTACATTAGTAAGAAAACCACTCTTACATTGTGCTGCCTCATTGTTGCTGTACACTTGTTACTGATTTGCTATACTGCTTCTGTACTTTTGTTGGCCCAAATTCTTCATTTCTTACCAAATAATTGCTTTGTTATAATTAGAGGTGATTGAAAACTTTTCAGTGATATAGTTTTCCTTTGAAATACATGTTTCTCTGAAATGCAGCTATTTTCATAACATTTGTTGGTGGATAATCAGATATTACAATTCTTTTTTATTAATTAGTTTGGTTTGTGTTCAGTTTCAAGACAAGTTGCAGAAGTTTTAACATTGCATGAAATGTAGACACAAATAGTTGAGTTTTTTTAATTCTGACATCATCAAAGTGAAAAAATTTCAGTGATTCAAAATGTTGGAGGACATTTCCATAGAGAAATGTAAACATACCCCTTGGCTTGGGTTTGGAATGAAGAATACTTTTAAAATGACAATATACCCTATCAACTAGAAATTTGTTCTCTGATCATGTCTATAGAGTTCTTATAGACCTATGTTTTATGGTAGGCATGCAAATTCACATACTTTAAATGGCAAGATTTCTCTTGGTGAGCCTGAATGTGTTGTCATTTGTTCACATCATACAAAAGCTTTGCAGTTAAGTTAATGAAAAGCGATGCCTTCAGCTGCTAGGTTAGTCTCAGAAATGTGATACGTAGCTGGGAAAGAAACTTGTGGAGTCCTCACTTCCCTTAAGCCCTCAGGAAAATTTCCATTGTTTTCAAGGTTAGTTCAGGTAATATAACCAATAGTTGTCTGCTTCTGAGTGCAATTGAGGAATGTTGAAGGGAACTAAAGAAAGTAAGTATCTGAATGCAATTTATATACTAAGTAATCAGGAAATTCAGCATTCCTTAAAGTCTGGCCCAGTGTCAACAGAGTGTACATGGAGGGTGAAATCCTGACCCCTTTGACAACAGCAGGACTTTTGCCATCAGCTGCAGTGGAGCCAGGATGCCACCAATCCTCCCTCCACCTGACAGGCAGATTTTTGGAAGGAAGGAGTTGTCTCTTCCCACAGCATCTCATGTCCAAGCTGCCCCAGTCACCATCAGGTTCACCTTCAGCAATGCCTTGCAAACGCAATTAGTCCTATTCTACTGCAGCATGTGTTTTGAATTGGGACACAGCAGCAGGGCCATGGTTGATGCTGATGAGCTTTGAGAACCAGCATGCCTTTGTGTTTTTACCTCCAGTTAGCTGGGATGTGTTGCTAACTCCACAGCACATTTTCAGTCCAAGCACGCTGCTGATGTGCACCACAGCTACTCACTGACAGGCACTTTGTAACCATCCTTGACAGAAATCAAAAGGTCTGTTGTGTGTTAGCACCAGGCTTTTTCAAAGGAGATATTTTGAGGACAGAGGCACATGGTCATAATAAATACTCATGCACCCCACACCCAGTCTGAGAGTTTGGAAATGATTTGAGTGATAAATAGCCTTCCTGGTTTCCTGCTCAGATGATATCAACCTGCTGCTTTGTACACCCACATCAGCTTTTCCATTCCCAGCACTGGGTGCGTCTCCTGAATTGGGGTACCTGTGGTGACAAGTGATGATCAAGCTGATGGATTATCTTCTAAAAACGCCCATTCCTGCCAGCTCCACCCTCTGTGCTCTGGAGGATATTCTCATTTTCTAAGAGATAATTCTGTGATAGAGTGTGTGAGGGCAGGTTCCTGTTAATAGATACCGCCTAGCCA
This sequence comes from Bucco capensis, assembly GCA_013396975.1. Classification (NCBI taxonomy): domain Eukaryota; kingdom Metazoa; phylum Chordata; class Aves; order Piciformes; family Bucconidae; genus Bucco; species Bucco capensis. The sequence goes on from VWZO01003221.1 coordinate 1,482,578, forward strand.
GACACACTCATGTGAAATAAAATGAATGCCTAATGAAAACTGTTCTATATGGAAAACTATAAAGTGTAGGAAATGTTTCATATCTATGAAAGCTGTTTCAGGGGCAGTATAGCACAGCCAAAACTCTTAGGCAAACACTAGGATGCCTTTTTAAGTTTTCTATGTGTTATTTGGTTTACAGTAGTATTCTGATTCAACTAACGAGGGGACAGGTAGGGATCAGAGGCAAGTGGCTAAACAGTCCCTTAAAATCACTGTTTCTTCATCCTTTGTCCTAATTGCAACCCCAGCCACTGGTGCTGTTAAACCTCACTCTAGATCTTCAGCTGCATTCCCTCTGGCATCCACCTACAGCATTTCTCACTCCTTCGAGCAGGTTCCCAATCTTGTGCGCAGATTACCCAGTCTCTCAGCACAGTCACATCGTTGTGGCAGAACATCAGCCCCACCGCTCCCTTCTCATCCTCTTACTCGACTTCACCTTTGCCTGTTTGTCTCCTGCAAGCCCCTGCTACAAGTCCCTGCAGCAGGGACTCAACTTCAATGCCCTGTATCTTTTTCCCTTCCTGTCTCACTTTTCTACCTCAAACCAGGAGCAGAATTCCCTTGATGATTCCATGCATGTATGGCCTCTTGCTTGCAAAGGAGCAAGTGGCTTAACACTCCTCTATGGGTATCTTCATCAGCTCAACATATCCTGCGTGTCATCGCTTACCTCTTTCTGAAGAGTCCCTCAGGACAAAAGCCTACATGAAAACACTTGCAGCACAAAAGCAGAGTCACAGTTACTTGAAGATAAAAAGCACTTGGCAGGTCAGACCCACAAATCCACAAGCTGTTGCTTGAAGTGCTTGTGTTAAAACTGGCTCTGTTGCTCCAGCTAAAGACAAAGTTAAATCTAAATCATATGAAGAAAACCCTTTATTATGCAAGCTTATCAACAGATGCTGGAAAACTGTTCTCTTGAAGTGGAGAGTTTTCAAGCTTCCTTGCACTGCAGTCCTGACTGTGAACAATCATGTTTGTATCCATCCTGCTCCGTAATGAAAGCAATAGGATGACCAGCAAACTTGCAAACACTGAAGGAAAAAAAAGCATATTTACAAAGCAGAAGGAGAAAAATTGTTTAATCTTCATGGAATTCAACATGGGTTCATCAAAGGATTTTTGTATATCCATGTGAGTCAACCAGATGTGTCTTAGTTGTGGTTGCCAGTATCATAACATCTATTATATTTGTAAATAGCCAGTATTATAGTAATTGATCTATGTTAGGCTGCCTGGTTAAAAGTGTAAAGGGATATAAGATAGAGGGGGAGAGACTTCTCAACTGGTCAGATTGTAATAGGACAAGAGGGAATGGTTATAAACTGAAGGAGGGGAAATTTAGATTGGAGATTAGAAGGAAGTTCTTTAACCAGAGGGTGGTTAGGCACTGGCACAGGTTGCCCAGAGAGGTTGTGGGTGCCCCATCCCTGACAGTGCTCAAGGCCAGGTTGGATGTGGCCCTGGGCAACCTGGTCTAGTGTGTGGCATACCTGCTCATGGCAGAGGGGTTGGAACTAGATGGTCTCTAAGGTCCCTTCCAACTTGGGTCATTCTATGATTAGCTAGACTTTGTTTTTAGTAGTTAAGAAAGATTACTGTGCAAATGAAACTTTATTTCTTAATGCTGAAAGTTTTAAAATGCAGAAGCGCTTGCCACGATAAATCTGCTAAATTTTCCACTGAGGATCCTGGATTACATTGAAGATGCCAGGAGAGGATTCAGATGAGATTAAAAAATTATCCATAACTACAGGTGTTTCATACATGAGGTGTTTTGAGGCAGTTGTGTTATTTACAAGTCTAATAACTTATTCCCCACCAGAGACTGGGAACGCAGTCTAGTATGATTCTTCCTCATCTTGTGTTACAATGTTTACTAAATAATATCAGATCCTTAATTCATCTATAAATTTCAGGGAAAATAGAGGTGGATAAATTCAAAATGTTTCAATATCTAAAAGATTTATGTTTATTTGGACTGCAAGTGTGAGAACAGTCTCACAAAATTTCAAAATTTTTGTTTTCCTTTCCTGTGCACAAACCAGAAATACATTAAGGACAGGTCCTTCTCACAATATTTCAGTTCTGCTGTTGGTAAAGCAACTAGGACTGAACTAGGAGTAACAAATTATTTACCCTGGAAATGCTACAAATGAAAACATACACACGTCCTAAAGAACTCAGAAATTAGGAGCAGTCAAAATGGAAGAGTAAGAAACCATCACAGCATATCATACCCATCTTACAATGAATACAGCCTTTGCAATGGGATAAAGCTCCATGTCTTCATGGAAAAGTGGGATTCCTGGAGTGGATGAACCTCCAGTATTGATGGCAGTGGGGAAGGTTGTCCAGCAGTGCCACCATATAGCTCCACTTTTTCCCTGCACCAGACAGTCTCATGGGGACAAACTACAGTGCCTTTAACAGCCTCCTATTCCTCCAGCCTAGTAAACTCAGGTTAAAGACAGTTGGAGAAAGCTGCTTCTACTGTAATGGGAGAGCTCTTCTAGACTTTCTAGATGCACAAAAGAAAACAGCAGTAATTTTGCCTCAGTCAAAATTGTAGGAGACATTTTTTATTGATAATTACAAGTGCTTAACGCTCTGCTGTGTTTCAGGATGCTTTACAAACACTGATGAATTCAGCCTTGCAGCCACCGTCTGTGTCTTTCTGCTGTAGCTTCAGACTCTCAGACTTTGCCATCCTTGAGGAAAAGATTATTACCTCCAAGGTATTTGTCGTTCAGGAGGAAGCTAATTACTTCCATTTGTGTCTGATGATTGCTTAGTGGCTCTGGATCTTTAGCAGCACTGAGGTTTCCCTCATTTCAGAGCTGAGTTTACAGCATTTACTTATTTCATAACTGATTAGGACTGTTAATTCCCACTCGGAAGCAGTGTTTGTTTCGTTGATTGGAGTTGGAAGGAGGTCTCAGAAATTGTGAAACTGGTTTAGCTGCTCCTTAGAGTAACAGAGGGATTTATCTCAGGCCATGGTAATTAAACTGGCTGTTGAGTCTGCTTGGAAAAGGTTTTTTAAGGTAGGGGTCAAGCTACAGCAGAATCAGAGGCATTGTGTGAGCTAGAGGAAGCGAGTGTTTTTTCAAGGCCACGTAGCCTGAGGCATTTGTGGAAATCGCTAATAATCGCTCTGCGCTGAAAAGGAATGAGAGGTTTCCTGTCCTCATATTGTTAAGGGGAGGAAAAAAAAACCCTCTAAGTGAAACAAAATCGGGAAAGCTAGTACAAAGAGATTTTAACACAAGCTAACTAGGGTTCATGTTGTGCCGTTACCACAGAGGACAAGACTTCTACTCACAGACTTTGAAATAGAATCCATGCGTGCATTTGCACATTTTAAGAAACATACTTTCAAAACACCAGTCCGGGTCCTGCAAAGGCTCCACTGCTGTCCAAGACACTTCTGTAATCTCCAGTGGGAAAAGGACATAAAGTATGTTTGGGATCATCCCTCCTCTTCCTTCGATTTGCAAAAGTTTTATCTTGTTCTTAGGAACAGGTTAAGAAGTCAGAGAAGAAATCTGAAAGCAACTTTGAAAACACTAGTTTTTGCTCTAGCATATATACATCAATTATACAGTTCTTGTGTAAACAACAGGGCCCCATAATAAACAGTGTTTTCTTATGACTCTCCAGCATCCACGTATGTATCTTTTAACACATTGCCTAGGTTGCAGTCAGGAAAGCAGCTATCCAGAGACTATTGCCAAATCAATAGGTGTCCGTGTACTGTCAAAAAGCTGCTGATTCTAATTAATTATTTCAGCAAATTGCAAGAAGAAAAGATTATTTTTCTTGGTACAGAAATATTTCCATATCATTTTGTTAACACTATAATTTTTTTTATAGAAGTGTGAAGAAAGTCAAGTTGTGCCCCTAGACAGGCACAACATAGGCACCTCATTCCCTTTCTGTTACTCTGTGTAATTGAGAATTTACTGTCTTTAATTCCAAAAGAATTAAAGGGGATCACATTACCACAAATGAGCAAGCTAAAACTTCCTCTGCAGGGGGGATTTAGTAGCCCTCAGCTCTATTCTCAACAGAATTGCCCCACGCTCCTTTCTAAATCATCCAAGACACTGAAGGAAAGAAGAGAGAAAAGGAAAATGTTACTATATTTTGGCATTTTGTCTCCAGGCTAGTAGACATGAATGGTCACAGGTTGTGTTCAATGAGAACACAGGAATGAAGAATAGGATATCAATTACCTAATCCAGACCCTTACAGTGAATTTAAATTGGTATAAAAGCATAGAGGTGATTTCATGCCAGGCACAGGGAGCTTTTCTCCATTTTAATTCAACTGTAATCATGAGAACAGTACAGTTTCAGGCAAAGATATCAAAGTTGAATCCAAAGCACTTGGTGTAATTGTCTAGCATTCTACACTGATATATGTTTTAGTGACAATCTAGGCAGGTCAGCTTGACACGCAACACAGACAGACTGGACGTTGTTGAACATTTCCTGGACCTGAGTGTTGCTTCAATGCTTCAATGCCCAGCACTGTGCAGTACAGATGTACTTTAGTTACACATGATGGTCTTTTGCTGAGGGAAGAGTCTGATGCATAATGTTTTAGTGCTTGAAACCCTGAATAACAGTAGATTACTTTCTTCATTTGACTCTCTATAGAAATCTTCTAATTATGGATTTTCTTTTCAATTTCCATCTTCCTTTTGCTCTTAGATCCTCTAAGCAGAGTGTACTTGAAACCAAAAAATCCATCTGACTCCTTGAGTACCTACATAAATGCTAACTACATTAGGGTAAGTAAACAGACACTCTTCATGTGCTTTTGAGACAATGTTTGATTTTCCTTGTGAATAGCTGATTTTGCCAAGGTGTCACTAGTTTTATTCCTACTCACCTTTATTGATAGTTCCTAATATTTTTATCTACATTGGTGTGACTGAAATAGTTTCATGAGCCATTTGTAACAAAGACCACATAGCCATGAATGTACTAAAATGCTTGCTGTAAGATGTGTTAAATATACACACGTGCACCAGCATACATACTTGTTCACATTTTATTCCCTATATTGAATGCTTACATGACACTGTAGGAAAGCATTCTTTCCAAGTGTCGGCTATGTTATAATCCCTGAGAACACACACACACACACAGAGAGCCTTCTTGAATTTGTGCACAGTGGACTCTGCATAGACTACTAAGAAAGTACTTCAGTCATGTTTTAGGAGTGTAGTCCTCTACCTGCAAAATTAAATGGTTTTGTAGGAGTTATGTACCAGATACTCAGCTGAAATAAATATAATAATGCAACTGAAATTTGGCCCCAGAGCTCTACAATGATGTTGCTTATTTAAATAACAGTACATTAATATTTACATGCACATCCCCTATGGCCCTTACCCTGCTGCACTTTACATACTGTGCTTTCAATGTTTTGCATGAAAGATATTATCAAGTAACTAAGCACAATGGTTCTCCTTGGAGAGCAACTCTTCCATCAGTGCAGTCATGTTTGGAGTCCTCTGAAATCTCACTTTTTCTGATGCCACCACCCTTCAGGCAAGTATGGTGTTTTCTGCTTCTACTAACAGTGGTTGAACTGTCAGCAACTGCAAAAAAAAAATACAACCTAGGGATGAAATGAAATTTCACGTTCATGTATGAAACACCTTTAGGCTTGCTGGGATCCTGACAGACCTGTCTTGGATAAAGTATGCTCAGACAGATTGGCCAGTAGAAGGAGGACTATTTATACCAGCTGATGTTCTATCCCTTTGGTTCATGCAAAGAGTAACAGCTGTCAAGGAGAAAGGCACCCAGAACACCCATGACTAGAGGGTCCCAAACCACCTTGAGCCATTCTCCATTCACTCATCCCCTTCAGACATCACCAGGCTCTCCTGAACTGCATTACTCTTGGGCATCCTGTCACTGCAAAAACTCACAAGATCTTCTCACCTGAAAAATAAGAATGCACTCTTGTTTTTCCCATTTCTTCTTGTCTTTCCTTTTCCTCTGCTTCCCTGCTGTTTGCCTGATGTTGTTCTGACTCTATACATGTGTGTCTCGGGACTCCCTATATTGACCAGCTATCCTTTTTGTATTGTCTCATAAAGGCTCTTCTTCTTTAGCAAAGATGCATAGCAGAGTCTTTGACTTCTCAAGCATTCATGTGTTTTTAAATCTTTTTACCTGTCACGAATCTTTGTAGAAACCAGTTTTATAGGTTGCTTGTTTTGTTGGGGTTTTTTTTTGGCTTATTGACTGTAAACTATTTTGTAAATGCTACAGCAATATAAATCACAGATGAAAGTACTAGTGGATGATGGAAAGCCTTGACAACTTGGAGAACACAGTAAGCTAGAAGAAGCCAAGCCAGCAAGGAAATTTGAGAGGAATTGGTGTATTGTCAGGACCATTTCAGTCCATCAAATCAGTAGTTTCCAGAGGAAAAACTGTTCTACTGAAAAATTTCTGATCTGCTCTATTGTTACTAATAACTGCTTTCACTTCAAATAACTTTTTTCTTTTGAAATTCTAGATTTCTTTTTCTACTCTTGAAGAACATTCACGTGCAGTTTTAGTTGACCATATGAGTTTGACATAAACGCTTTTGTATCTGTTTCTAAACCAGGGATATGGAGGTAAAGAGAAGGCTTTCATTGCGACTCAGGGACCCATGATTAATACCGTGAATGATTTCTGGCAGATGGTTTGGCAAGAAGACAGCCCTGTCATTGTTATGATCACAAAGCTGAAAGAAAAAAATGAGGTATGACAACTAGCCAACCTGAGAAATTATTCTTACGGCTATATACTGTAGACAGAACCTTAGCATATATGCAAGAAAGATATGGAAGCTAGCAGATAACTGCCTCTTAAAACTCTGGTAATGGGCAATGTGAAAAGTAATGTTGAGGTAGCCAAATGCACCAACTACAATTGCATAGCAATCATAAGAGCGTGAGAGATGTATTTAAATAAGAGACAAAAAGGAATTCCATTTTCTAGATCTGTGTTGTTGAGTTCATATTTTTTTAAGAACACCTCGTTTCTCTGTTGGTCACCTCTGTACTTCATGTTACTTTCTGAGATATAAAAAGGATGTTTTCTGTTATGATTAGAAGTTTCCTGACACGGTTCAAGTTTGCAGTTTGCTATAATGGCAGGCGTTGAATCCACTCCAGATATTAAAAATCTTCTGGACCACCTTAGAAATACAGCTGGGACTTCCTTGATTGCACCAGAATCCATATTTGTGGCTTCCAGATATTAGGAGTGAAAATCACTCTCCCATGTAAAGGGCTAACACAAAGCTCTGTTTTGGAAGATTGAATGTTAAGGAAGTGACTTACAGGGCTTGTGGACAAGAGAGAGACAGACATAAAGGAGTTCTACTTTTTCTTGAGTCCATACTGCTAGACTTGGTAGCAATTCCCAACTCCAGGTAGGTGCCTCAACCAAGTCTCAACACCTTCCCAGCTAAACTCCAGGGCCATATTGACCTGCTCCACTCACAGCCCTGCTTGTCAACTCAGATGCATGTGATGATAAATAGTTTATTCAGGTAAAATTCCCAGTCTGGGTGCTCAGGGGACCAAGGTTCTGAGTGCATTTCTAGGGCTCAAATCCACTGCTCCATTTAAATGTGGACTTAGTAGATGTACTCTTCTTTCTTCTGTCTTTGATCACTGCTTGGCTGATGTTCACTGTGAGTTTGTGTTTTGGGCTTCTAACATGGACTTAAAATCCAGTGCACAAGACACGTTTCCAAACCAGGTGCCATTTTACACTAGACTGTTCAAACAAGTGTCCAGAAGCCTGCATTAAAAAGATTACTCCTGAAAACTTAGAAAATTTACCCAAGCCTAATGGGCCAAAAGCATAAGTATTTCACTGAGGAAATGCTGACTGTTTAAGCACTCTGACACTGTGTAAGAAGAATGACTTGAAAGAAGTGCCCAGTGGTTTCCATTGTGTCAGGAAGCTCTGTGTTTACCTGAGTTACGCAGGCTTTAGGCGCTGGTGTTTATTTGCATTGTTATTGTCTGGCAGTGGTAACTTCCTCCTAATAGAAAGGGTGAGGAATCTCAAATCATTCCCAGGCTATACAGAGAGGCTGTGTTTGCACAAGCTGTCCTGCCCTGTCTAGAAACCTTAGGAACTCTCCCACCACTAGCTGGTTCCTCCTGAAACCTCGTTTGCTACTGCAAAGAGCACAGGTAGTGGCTATACTCAGCAAATTAATTACACTGTTAAAAGTATTTGCTTTCTACAAAGAAAGCAAGGGCAGATGTCATTTACCATAACAATAATTGATATTTTTTCTTGTCTGTGATCTGCTTTATTCCCATCATTTTCAGGGAGGTACATCTGCAGTATATAAACATAGAAATATGATTTTCATATTTGAAAGCATATTCGTCCACTTGTCCACACCCACCTCTGCACAAATAAGCCCCCATACCTGAATCTCAGACATAGGTTCCATTCCTCAATTGGTGTGACACCAATCAGCCTCCATTTGAGCTCTAAAGTACCATAATGTATAAAGTAATGTATAATGAGGGAGCTCTCAAATGAGAGACACATGAAAAGCCTTAATATCAACAATAAATTCATTTATTTAGCATAAGTACAATTATCTGGGACATTACTGCCTTAGTTCAATACACTAATGTGATAAATTTGCAACAACAATGGGAATTGTGTGAAATTATGATAAACAAACATTTCTGTAGAGTTACTTCCTTCCACGAGATGAAAAAATTATGATAAAGACTTATGAAAACAAATTTGGGGAAGCATAAATAAAAAAAATACTGTATTCTGCAAGAATTAAGTAGTACCAACAGATGCATTGAACAATGAGTGTTTATTCAACTCAGAGAAAATCTACCTGTGTAAAGGAGCTTCTGCCTGAATAATAATGAGAAACTTGGAATTCTAGGCTATAATTTTGGGGTTAAAATTATGATAAAGACTGTGGTAACAGTTTTTGTAAGATGGATGAAGATATAATATGAAATTAGAGTGCTGAGCAAAATACTCATTTCAGCTGTATGAAAAAAAAAGTGGAACATCAGATTATTGATTTTTTTCTTTCTTTTTAGTTTTGAACTCTGGCTTTTAAAAGCAGATTGATTTGTAAGCAAGAATAATGCTGAAGGAATTTTGAGTGCTGTGAGTACTTCAAGCAGAATTTGTAAAACATGTCTTCAACATCTGAACAGATTGGAAATCTACCTGTGTAAGGGAGCTTCTGCTGAATAAATAATGAGAAACTTGGGATTCTAGGCTCTAATTTTAGTGTCAGTATGAGGAAAAACATATCTCAGCTGATGATCCACGTATCCTCCCTGGTCAGTGAAGAGCAGTAGTCACCTCCAGAGGGTGATCTAAGAGAATGAGATAAATCACAGAAGGTGACAACCTTTAATTCTGTAGGAATATTTTAGGACACCATTTTACAAAGCTTTATCCACAAGGCGTGTATAAACTTCATCTATAACTAAGTTTAGTCAAGAAAACTGAGCAATGGAAATTAGACAAATATGTAGACCATAAGAATTTTATAGACTTCTATATATTTTTATAGAGAAGTTTATTGGCATCTGTTCTATCAGCTCTTTTTTTTTTTTGTGGTTAGATTTTACTTTGTCTTCAAAACTTGCTAGCAACATTGCCTGTTAACCAGAAAACAAATTTTGGGAAGCATAAATAAAAAAATACTGTATTCTGCAAGAATTAAGTAGTACCAACAGATGCATTGAACAATGAGTGTTTATTCAACTCAGAGAAAATCTACCTGTGTAAAGGACCTTCTGCCTGAATAATAATGAGAATCTTGGAATTCTTGGCTATAATTTTTGGGTTAATATTAGAGAAAGTAAGTCTTGTCAGTTATTTTCTAGGACAATCTTGTTAACTTACTGTTTAAAGCTTATTTTTCATGAAACATTTTTTCTCTCAGTTGGTCTATAGGCACACTTATCTACACATAACGAAGTAGATTTTGGAATTCAGGAATCCTACTTTTTACAGGATTCACATAAGCTTCTTTGCAGATTAATTATTAGTTGAGTATTGGCACCATAGATATGTCACAGATTTTGGAAAAACTTAAGAAGATTTGGTCCTAACTTTGAAGATTTTAGTATATGAAAGCAAATCTTGCAAGCCCTAGTAGAGTTCACCTCTCATGCTTGAGTTAGTAGTGCCTGTAAATAGAGGGCAGGAGTGAAAAAGAGATTCTGGAGTTGGAGTTTGGTTGTTATCATTCATTACCGTTGTGTGTTGGCCTGGTTATCAGGGTATTTAACATGTAAATTTTTTGGCATAGCTATATGGAAAAACAAACTTTGTCTTGAAGTAAAGCAGCCTCATAAATATTTAAGAATTGTTAAGCTATTTTTGTTCAGAGTCCAAATCCAGGGAAAGTAAAGCAGGCAACTGGCACGTCAGCTGAGAGAGCCTTCCTCCATTCGGCAGAACTGGGAGATCAGGCTGCAATAGGACATCTGCTGGCAAATTAAAATAGCCTGTGCTCCTGAGCCAGACTGACTGTGGCAAAGAACAGGTGCCAGCCCAAGTCCAGGGCAGGGCCAAATCCTACTCAGTTATGGAGATCATTTCGGGTGTTGTCCTATGAAGCCTGGCACCCACTGGACAGGGGATGGAGGGAGCATAAGCCTGCAGCCCTGTCAAAGGGAGGAAGGACAAAGGCTGACATCAATTAAAGGTCATGTGAGATACTATTTCTTGTATAAATTTCCTGTTCAGGTCAGGGAATGTTGGATTTTGTTGGTTTTTTTTTTAAATTGTCAGGCAATCGATCAAAAATAAGTAATATAAATCATTTATTAGCAAAAAGTAAACCACTAGAAATGGATCTGAGAAGTAAGGAGGGAGGAATTTGAAAGACGGCAGGAGGATGAGATTTTCCACACGAAAATAAGAAGATTCTCAGGATTTTGACTACCATGCAAATTGATTAGGATTTCTTCTTTCTTTTTTTTTCTTTTGAGCTTAAGCATCTTTTAAGAAAGAAATCCTGCTCATAGCTCTTCTACCTTTTCTGACTACATAGAAGATGGTATGTTCAACTCTAAGCTCACAAAATATGTGACCTATTTAGAAAGTGCTGTAATAGATTAATATGCTGAAAGGGGAACTGAGGCCTGAAAGAAGAGCAAGGAACAAAATCAGGACCAGCACGAAGAACGAAGGTGGAGGACTATGTGATGAAAAGAACAAGTGGATTTTTCTTTTTTTCTGGTATATACTCTATATGAGAAGATTTTACTGAATATGGACATGAGACTAGAAAGCAGCCTTCTCAACCACTATGTTTGGCTTTTGAACAGGTTTAAAATGCACCTACTTGAGACCAGTAGAATTTTCTTTTAGGTTCAAGTAGTAGCTTGAGGCAATTTACTCTTTTCAGCTGATGTTCCTGGGTTTTTCTATATTATTTTCTGTATGACTTTATCCCTCCCATCTTCATCTTTGTCCCTTTTTTACAATTAACTTTCAAAAACATATTAATTCTCCCAAATATCTGTCTTCTTAGAAGTGCCTGAACCAGCTCATATCAGCTCTATTTTCAAGGCTATTTTTTTTAAAGCAGTAGTAAGCAATATTTTCAAAAGATGTACAGAGACCGTGTTAAAAATTATCCATTGTGTCTCACTAACTATAGACAGATTGCTAAATTAAATTTATTTTAATGAACAGCCCCATTTCATTGTCCACCCAGAGCAAGTTGCCAATTCCAGTTCTGGGAAAGAGTCAAGAAAAACACTCTTCTGGAGTGCCTGAAGGCTTTGTAGTGAGTGTCACATGCTTGCATTTATCAAGAAGTCTCAGGAGTTGACTCAACTATTGTTGATTGTCAGGGTACAATTGTGTATTTAGATTTTTTCTTTTTCCAATATTAGTACTGAAAACTACACTCCCAGGGAGGGGCATGAATTGCAGATCTGGCAGATGATAGTAGCTATATGTGTCACATGAGGGAACTGTGGAACTTGTGAACGCTTTTTCTCATACAAATTTCTGAGCATTTTATTGCCATTCTTGATGTCTTCGGGGAGAGAGCAAATAATTCTGCAAAAGACAGGATTTGAAAGAAACCAGTCAGATTGGCCAGCATTATTTCAGAAAAATGTGGCTTTCACACACCTTACACTATTAAGGTAATGAGCATCTATTTTTAGAAGAGTATTTATACAACAGAGATGATTTGGTTCAATCAGCTAATGGGTTATCAAGTACAGTAGCAGCTTAAAGATCACACCTGGTGGTAAAGTCTTGCATTTCACTGATACTTTTTTCTGGATTATTTTTAGCAGAGTTTACTGGGAGTTATGCCTTATGGCAATTAATTATATTAAAGGATTTGTTTCATTTTGCTGTATAATGTAAGCTACTGTCTAACTATATACCAGTTTCTTCAGCAAGAGTGTCTGAGGAAATACAAGTTCTTTCTAGGATTCCTGTTATTGTGGAATTGTCTGTTCTTGCAGTATTTTTTTTCACCTGTGCATTGGTTCTTAACAGGAAGGTTTTCTTTAACTATTGGGTTTTTTTTATTTAATGAATGAGCCAGATTGGCTAGCACTATTTCACAAAATGTGGCTTTCAAACTCCCTACACTCTTAAGATAATAAGCATCTAATTTTCCAGAAATATTTATACAACAGGGATGTTGGTTCTCAGGTAGACTGTAACAGAAATGAATATGAAGCTAGAGTTGACCTAAAGATAAGCAAACTATTGCAGAGGGGAAATAAAATGATTCCTATTGCAAATACTATTTTTTTATTTCATTTTTAGTAGATACTTGTCAGATATATTGCTGAGGTAGTATAACTACTGATTCATTAAGAAATCTGTACAAAACTGTGTAGCTCTAGCAAAATGGATGGATTTTTTTTAACATTAACTTCCACTAAGTTATAAGTAGATAACTCAGATTCTGCGAAGTACTTTAACATGCACATTAAGTTCCATTGAATTCAGTTAGATCTACAGGCACATTTACATGCTTTGTTGAATCAGAGCTCAGGAGAGTAAAGAGGATAAAAAGTCTTTGAGGAGAGGACAAATTCTGAATCTCTTACTCAGAATGAAATCTCATTTTGTAAGCATAAACTTTATAGATTTAATTTTTTGAATCAAAAAATGTTCTAGAAAAAATGTTTACTTTTTAATGTGGAAAATAATTCCTTTAACTGAACTTCATTGAGCTTTTAAGAACAGAAAAAGGCTTTTAAAGTATTCAGTGTTAGAAATCCTCTTCTGAAAAGCTCAGATCCTGAAAACCAAGCCTAAGTAGTCCATTAAGAACCCTGCAATTTCTTATTTAGGAATGCTTCTGTCATGAATAATACCACAGTTGAATTTATCCGAAGTTTCCAGACAAATTAATTTTGTGTAAAAATTAGATATGAATATGACTCCAGAACCCAGTTTGTTGATGACACTGATGCTTGCTTTCCAGAAATGTGTGCTTTATTGGCCAGAAAAGAGAGGGATCTATGGGAAGGTTGAAGTTCTTGTTAACAGTGTGAAAGAATGCGAGAACTATACTGTCCGTCAGCTTACAATAAAGGTAACAATCTGCATCACAGAAGCATTGTTCCTAATGTTTGATTCTTTGAATGTTAAAGTAAGTTAGAAGTTCTTTTTAAAGACATGTGTTTTTACAGGAGGAGTAACTGAGCTATGAAGCTCACAGCTGCAAGGTTATGATTGAGACAAAACACTTACTGTATTGCTGCTTTGTGTTACTCTGGCAATAGGAAAGTCTTCAAAAAGAGTGCAAGTTGAATTACACTTGCTTTGAAGCCTTTCTGGTATTGCTAAACTAAAGGGATTTTAGTCAACAAAAGAACTAGCATAGAATAATTCTGGCAAAGATATGCTGCTCATGCTGTGCTGAGGGCATCTATAGCCCATTTGAGAAGCTAAAAATATATGGAGTGTATAAGGAAAGCTTCATGCTTTCACAGTTCTGACTAAACATTAACGATGCAAAATAAGACAGCTGCTCCTCCTCTGATTTATTCCTTGTATTACACTTATGTGCTATTGGATTGCATCATCTGCTGCTCCTGACAGAGCATTACAATAAATAATAAATTGGGAAATGTATGGAGTTTCAGCCCAGGCAGTAAGAAGTGGGCAGAAATCATATCATTGAACATGAGTTATTCTAGCTCATGTTTAGCCCCTTTGCTTGTTGAAGTAAGTGGTAGCAGCCTCTGTTGGAGAGAATAACTGGACAAACTGGGAAGTTCAATTAATCCAGAAGGACAGTTCTTCTGCGCCTTTAACTTACTCTTGTAATTTTAGTATCAGACTCTTATGATGGCATCCTTCAAAGGTTGTGGAAATATGTAATAATTTAGAGATTCAGAAGCACAGAATAAGTTAATCTCTCCAGATTTTACGGCTGATCTAACACAGACCTCTGACAATTCCCAATTGACAACACAATCAGCAAGTCAGTAGTCAGAAGGACAGAGCATCCCTGTTCCTTGCAATTGCATCCACTGAGACTAAAAAAAAAACACAAAAAAACCCAAAAACCTCAAAATTGCTAACTGTCTTTTAACATTTCTACTGTCTTTTTACCATAACATTGAGAGAAATAAAAAGAATTGTCCACCACCAGTGTGCATATAAAATCTTCACGTTATTTTCAGCAAGGGAGTCAGTCCCAGAGTGTGAAACACTACTGGTACACATCCTGGCCGGACCACAAAACCCCTGACAGTGCTCAGCCTCTGCTGCAGCTCATGCTGGATGTAGAAGAGGACAGGGTGGAATCACCAGGCAGAGGGCCTGTCATTGTGCACTGCAGGTAATTAAAAACCCTTCTCTTAAATGACTGCCCAAAGCAAGGCCATGACAAGTAACATCAAACAGTCCTCCTCCTAAACAAGGAACATATTTGTGAAGAGTAAAATCCCCCAGATCCTCTTCATGCTAATTGACTTTTGCAGTTCATATTTGAGGATTTGAGTTTTGGAGAGAAATGCCTTGTTGCTTGCAAATTGTTTCTGAGCCATTCTCCATTTCCACTAGTAAACTCAGTTTTTTGAAAGGCCAGCTGGAAAAATTATTTTGCTTCTGTTTCTTATTCATGGTTTGCTTTCTTTTTAGTCTTGTTTCAATACTATATACCTAAGTCAGATGCAATGCCCTGTGACTGATTGGCTAAAATGTTGTAAAGCAAGTCGGTTTTGAGCAGCAGATATCAGGTGTAAATTTGAAGACCAAAACACATCAGTATTAAAATTTATGAAAGGCAGTTGGTTTGATACTCAAGAGCAAAGTGTATTCAGTACTCAAGAGCAGGGTGTTATTCACACTAAATGTAATGAACCAGAGAGTCCTTCTAATAATTCTAGTTAAGTTCCATTTTATTATTTTGTATTGGTTCACTGCTCCATTTTGCAATTTAAGTAGTAGAAAGTAGTACTGAAGTAGCAACCTTCCATCTGAGACACTTGGTGGATTCTTCCTGGCATTGATGTAAATAACTCTTGCAGATCTACTATAAAGCCAGGCATGGAGATACGGACATCTGATTCTGTTTTAACTATCTTCCTCATATGTTCATGGCATCATAATGCTTTGGGTTGGAAGAGACCTTTAAAGGTGATCTAGTCCAATCCCCCCGCAGTGAGCGGGGACATCTTAAATTAGCCCTGTCCAAACTGATTTGAATGTTTCAGGGATGGGACATGTTCCAGTGCCTTACCACCCTCATTGTAAAAAATGTCTTTCTTATATCTAGTCTAAATCTACCCTCTTTTAGTTAAAAATCATTAATCCTTATACTGTCACAACAGACCTTGCTGTTTTCCTGCTATGCAGCATAACAGAAATGAGCTGCACTGGGTCCATATTACTTAAGCAAGAAATGGAATGGGGCAGATATCCTTAAAACTCTTGGAAGCCCAGGGAGTAATATATGCCAGAATGGCTGTTTCCAAGCAGGCATCAAGAAAACCTGGATAGTTATAGCACCTAATCATTCTTCCACCTGCAGAATCACAGGAGGGAGAATTAACTTCATCAGCATGATGCTAGGTCCTTTTTATGTTCATGGTTAGAGGTGTGGATAGCACATCCCCTGCATACTTTGAGGGCTTCAAACATGAAGCTCCACTGACTTTTGCCTTTAGGTGAGCTTTTCCCCCATTTCAGATACATTTCTTCATCATTTGTGTGGACTGTGCCAGAGCATATTTGGACTTTGTGGTGCTAATGGAGATTGTGTTTCTTACCATACAGTTATACGCAAAGAAGAAATGTATAAGCCCCACAGATTACCTACAACTGGACTGCTGGAAGTGCGCACTCTTTCATTTCTCACTAAGAAAGAGAGCTGAGGAGTTACCCTTGCTAGTGATGCTCTCAGGAACTCTGGGCTCTAACAAGTCCATGTTTCCTATTTTTAGTGATTTCATATCTATTTTGCACTTTCCACTTAACTCCTTTGATCTGTGTACTCCATTCCCCTATTTAATTTTGCCTTCTTTTCAGTGCTGGTATAGGAAGAACTGGATGTTTTATTGCCACAGCCATTGGTTGTCAGCAGTTGAAGGAAGAGGGAGTTGTCGATGCATTGAGCATTGTCTGCCAGCTACGAGTGGATCGGTGAGTTTCAGGAGAACTGTAAATCAGTCTGATTCTGAAATTATTCTGAAATGGATACAGAAATGATTCCATAATCATCAGTAATAACTGAGTAATGATTCTGAAAATATTCTCAGAGTTGAATGTTGTTTTACGTGAAATGGCTGCCATGACTTCTGCTAACTCTTATGACAGCATTAGCTGAATATTCAAGGTAACTTTTGTATTTAGATCCCAAATAAGGAATATTGTTTTCTGGGTGAAAATGGTGAGAATCCACTGAATGAAATTCTCCAGAGATGGTAACCCTGCCGTTGCTGGGCACTTGGCACTCCTCTTTTTCCCCTCCTGGAGCTTTCTGCTGTCTGCAGCATTCCATTAGGACAGAAGAGACACGGGACAATCTGGAGGCAAGGGATTGTCTTTGAGCCTAGATTGACAGGGACGTTCAGGCTAACTCAGTGTGTAGTGTCTTTATGCAGTGGAGAGAGACAAATCTGGTGTTGTTGCTATTACCCCAGCTGTGCTGGGAGTCCTTTTGAACTGGGTTGGCAAACTTACCCAGCTTAAGAAAATAACAAGGCATTTGTTGCAGAATTTTCTTATGTCAGATCAATTCCCTGACTGAATTCACAGCTTGGGAGCAGGAACACTGTAAGCCAGCATTGTTGCAGAATGCTTTGTTTTGTGAAACTGTGGCTGAAGATAGATTTGTGTTGGAAAGCAGGATGTAGTTATTGTGCACAATGGAAGCTGTTGGTTTGGTTGTACTTTTCTTTCTTATTCTGCTTGGGAAAGCAGTATTTTGTATAAAGTAAATGAATGGGGGTGCACCCAAGACTTCATAGAGAAGTCTTGTTCCTCTCCTGCTGTGTAGGTATCAGGTCATATAACCTCCTTGCAAATATCTTACCTGCTTCTGACAGGCATTTCTTCTTTAAATGGAAACAAATAAGAAGGGTGCAAATGTTGAGAAAGAGCTTAGGTTAAAGGGACAATACAGGATTGTTGTGTTCTGAAGTGCTCTGAAAGGTACTGGAATGACAAATCGCAGAAGGACCAAAATCCATATAGCTGACTGTGTTTATGGATCATCTCTGTGTTTCCTTCCCCCATGCCTTTATCATACTAGAGATTGTAATGTGATCCTAACAGGGCAACATGAGCCACTTGGAGCATAAAATTCTCCAAGGGGAGTTCCTGACCTAAAAATGGAAGAGCAGAGGGAAAAATACTTATTCTGTTTTAAATTACCAATTCCAAATTTCCAACACTCCTTTCTGATTATCTCTTCATCTTATTGAACAAAGTTTGTAGTGTTCTCCCCCATTTTAGTATTTCTGCTATAAGATAACCTTTTTGTTGCTTTTATGCTCCATTGTAGAGAAGTGGAAGCAAAAAGTGGCACTCTCAGCTACATTAATTTTGTGTCATTATTTCAGCCATAGAAAAAATAATCTTATTTTTCAGCATTATAACTGATGCTGGCTGGCAGTGGAACTCAAATTTATTCTTTGTACATCAGTTTGCCCTCAAAAAACAGTATAAAGAGAATTCATCAGAAAAGGATAGTTTTATCTGACCGCCTGGGACCCAGAAAGCTACCTAAGAGGTACACTGAATGTGATTTACCAAAACATTCCCATTGCCCAGGACAATCAGTAAGAGTCAAACAAGCATCCAGGCAAATTGCAGATGGTGGAAAAAA
The DNA here is from genome assembly GCA_013396975.1 of Bucco capensis. Lineage (NCBI taxonomy): Eukaryota > Metazoa > Chordata > Aves > Piciformes > Bucconidae > Bucco > Bucco capensis. The sequence goes on from VWZO01003221.1 coordinate 1,500,989, forward strand.
GTTATACTGAAAAACAATTTAATTCACTGCCTATGTAGCCCTTCTGGAAACAGAGTTTAAAACAGAGCTCCAACAGAGGGGAAAGCTAGGTAACATATCTCCAGTTGCCACTTTCTTCTTCTTATATGTTCAGTATAAGTTAAGGAGTGAATGAGAGTAGTCGTCTGCGCTGAACTAACAGGAGGAAATGGATCATCCACTAAATCTTGACCCAGGGTGGAGATGCAGCCATGCTCTGCATGGATTCATAGAAAGACAGACCCACAGGTCTGTTCAATTTTTTTTTCTAGTTCATTTTTTATATTTCACAACAGAAACAGGAAATGTTTGATGTGAGGCATCTTTAAGACTTACTGTGATACCAAGAAACTTTGCACATTCTTAACCTTAAAGGCACATTCTTGGAATGACATCCGATAACTTCGCTTTTGGCTCCTCAGACAGGATGAGAAGAGTTTCCAGTGTGCGTCAATTCATTGTTTAAGTGTTTTGACTAATCACCTCAGGTTAAAAAAAAATGTCCCAATCCTGCATCACATTCATTCTGGAGCAGACAGCATCCAGCTATACTAGAAGCAAGCCAGAGGGCAGGGTAAAGCACCTTTCCCTCCCCGTCGCTACCCAGGCAGAGCTGGTCAGGGTCCCTGAGCCCTCAGGATACCAGGGGCTGTTTCTTCCAAGCACCACCCCAGAAAGTTCTAAAGAAGCAGAAAGCCGAACAGAGGAGCTGGCAGTGGGGGCTGACAGAAGACAAAGACTGCACACCCTGAGGTGCCACAGCTGTGGGTACATCCCTTCTGCGTACTAGGGATGTGGCAGAGGAAACCTCCCTCCTTGAGCAGGTTTCCTTCTGAAATGCTCTTCCACGCAGCTTTTTACACAAACTGATGTCTTAGGATCACAGATAGTTGCTTGCTATTAAATGTGAGTCTTTGCACAAGAACGAAGAGGAGAAGGACTTGGGGATATTGCTAGCTGAAAAACTGGACATGAGCCAGCAATGTCCACTTGCAGCACAGAAAGCCAGTCACATCCTGGGCAGCATAAGAAGTGTGGCCAGCAGGTCAGGGGAGGTGATTCTGTCCCTCTGATCTTGTGTGATCCCACCTGGAGTACTGCATCCAGCTTCCCCAGTACGAAAAAGACATAGACCTGCTCAAGTGGATCCAGAGGAGTGCCACAAAGGGGACTCAAATACCTCTCCTATGAAGACAAGCTGAGAGATTTGGGTTTGTTTAGCCTACAGAAGAGAAGGCTTATAGTGGCTTCCAGTACTTAAAGGGGGCCTACAGGAAAGAAGGGGAGGAGCTCTTCATCAGGGAATGTAGTGACAGGGTGAGTGGTAATGATTTTAAACTGAAAGAGGTTAGATTCACATTAGATGTAAGGAAGAATTTCTTCTTCAGGGTTGAGAGGCACTGGAATGGATTGCCCAGAGAACCTGTGAAGTGTCATCATCCCTGGAAATATTCAAGGCCATGTTGGGTGGCACTTTGAGCAGTCTTATCTGGTGAAAGGTGCCCCTGCTTATGGCAGGGGTGTGGACTAGGTGATCATTAAATGTCCCTTCCAACTCAAACCATTCTGTGATACTATGGTTCTATTAACCCCGTGTATAATAGCACTGACAAGACCAAATTGTCTGAGCCTCTGTCTCAGATTCAGGTGCCCCTAAGCTGACAGGGATGTGCATTGGTTTGCCCATACAAGGTTCATAGAATCATAGAACCATTATGTTTGGAAAGGACCTCTGAGATCATCAAATTCAACCATCCATCCAACACTACCATGCTCACTGCAAAACCATATCCCCAAGCACTACCTCTACATGTTTTCTGAACACTTCCAGGGATGATGACTCCACCACTCCCTGGGCAGCCTGTTCCAATGCCTGATAACACTCTTGGTGAAGAAATTCTTCTCAATATCTAACCTGAACCTCCCCTGATGCAACTTCAAGACACTTCCTCTAGTCTTATCACTTGTTGCTTGCAAGAAGCAGCATCATAACATCATGGTTATGCACACGGGTCAAATGTGGTAGTGCTGGGTTCAGCTCTAGCCAGTCTTATACCTATCTTCTTGGGGATTTTTGTCTGTTACTCCAGCACTGAAGAGGAAGGAGCAAGGATCATACTTACAAACAGACTAGTGCAGCCAAACTTGTTTTAAGTGGGCCTTCCTGCCAACTCCTTTTCCCTGGATATGTTCACTTCCTACACCCCTTCCACACAGCATATCTAACCTAGGAAACACACTCCCTTAGAGGACGTCTTGGGGAACATTGATGGAGGAGACAGGGAGGGAAGCTTACTGGGAGGGGGTTGCGTGGGCTGGGCAGGACACAGCAGTGAGGAGGAAGGAAGGAGGCTAGGCAGAACAGCGGACCAGAGCAAAGCCCTCCCATTACCTTTAGACTCTTGCTATATCTCCAGGCAGGGGACAAGAACAGAGCAGAGCAGCTGAAGGCAGCAGGCAGCCAAGAGTTATGAATTTGTGGATGTCTTTGTTGGCAAAGCTAAGAGGCTGCTGCATTTTGCACCGGATGGGACCATTTAAGGGCCTGTGATTTAATTCTAGGAATAGCATATTTTAATAGACATGCAGTTCACTAAAAGGTGTTCTGCAATTGCCTGAGCTCACTGGAGAAGCACTGACAGCTGATCATTTGCTTAAAGAAGTAGGTAATATTTTAATTATGTTTGTCATGCCACAGCCACTTAACTATCCAGTAGCACTGAGGAAAATAAAAGGACCTCATGGTTGTAGATAAGATTCTCTGATAGTGAAGGACAATTCTTGTGGAGACAGTTTTGCCATTTTTTATATAACTTTGTGTTTCAGTGGACCTTTTTGTAGCTAGGGTCTCTGAAGGAATCACGTGGGGGTTTGTCAGACTTTCTCCTGTAAGATGCCTGGCTTCAACATTGCTCTCACTCCAAATTGCTCAAAAATTTGGTTGTTTCAGTGAAGACATAGCTGAAGCCAAATACAATAGACATCTTAATGTCTTCCTTCCCACTAAAGCCATTTTGTTTGTTACCCCCTCAAAGGTTTCAGGCTATGCAGACGAAGAACTAGGGGCTTACTTAGTTCTAGAAGCAGAGTAGGTAGCCTTGAATACCCTAGCAGATGAGATAATAAAAGTGGAATTAAATAAACTTAAGGCTTCCCTTTATGAGAAGTGAGGCCTGGAAGACCTTGTCAGAAAGAGGCTCAGTTTAACTTCAGAGCTGAATGGTACCACTAAATATCACATGTGCTTCCTGCAGGACATCATCCCCTTCCTACACACTGCGATTGGCATTAGAGCTGTGGGACTTGATCCTCGTACTTAGATCTGAAAAGTGGCTTGTTATCAGGTGAATGTATTAAATGTAGTCATCTAGTCCAAGCTGACTGTAACTAGTCTTTTTTATGGTCAAGTTAATCTTTTGTATTGTTAGTGCTGATATAAGTCACTGCTGTAAAATCTTGTAGGTGGCTGCTGTTCAGACAGGATGCATTGTAGGCGTTAGAAAGAGGACAGGAAGAGCTTTTCTCTGCACAGGCAGTCTGAGGGTGACCAAAGGTTACATTTTAGTAAAGGACAAAAATGAAAGGCCAGATTCTGACTACTCCCTTGCTCTGTCAGTGGTATTGCTCTGTCTGTGTATCTGGCCTTCCTTGCTCAAGTGACTGAGCAAAATTCACATCGAATGTGTTGAATTTGAAATGTAGGTTTTAACAAGATAGATGCTAGGTGTTTTCCTGTCTAGTTCTTACCCTGACAGAATTGAGAATGGTGGTTCTTGCTGTGTATGTGCTGAATGGCCTAAGTTACAAAGAAAGTACTTGTGCTCAGGCAAATCTCCCACTTACTCCAGCAAACTCTAAGTCAAAAATTGAGTAAAGGGCTTGTATTACCTGTTGATCATGGACTTGGCAGGGCCTAGAGGTTATTGCATTCTTAAAGAAGTAAGATTTCATTCCAATATGTTTCCTTTTCAGGGGTGGAATGGTTCAGACCAGTGAACAGTATGAATTTGTGCACCATGCACTGAGTCTGTATGAAAGCAGACTTTCTGCAGAAGCTGTACAGTGAAATCAAGGAAGGTAAAACCGAATATCAGTCTCTTGAGGTAATTTGTTTCATTACCTATGAGCAGCTTCTTCAAGGAGTTTACTGCAGCGGGAAGAGTGGCCTTGAGGCCAACTTGTGAAAGGATTACGGACAGTTCAGTGAAAATACAGAGACTGCAGGACCCATACTGTATTATGAATGTATTGTGAGCTTCCTGAAAATGATTTTTAAAGAAGGTACCGTACCGAAACTACAAATGGATTTCACATATATATCTAAAGGTGGATTTAGTTCTGTAATACTGATACCTGCCGTATGGAATGTATGTATGTACTACTGCCAGAGCTGGAGAGAAAGAAACGTTTATCAAGTGTATAAATGCTTTAACGTTAGCAAACTGTCTCGTGAATGGACTGTCAACTGTACTGTAAAGTGCTATTACTGATTATGTGGTGAGCTTGTTTCTTGGCCACATAATATTCTTGCTGCTAAAATTGCAAATGTTCAATTATGGATTTAAAAAAAAAGAAAGAACATGAGATAAAATTAAAAGTCTTGGTTTTGAAATGATTCAAAAGCAGTTAATATTTTGTATGGAAATATATGTTCTTCGTACTATTAACTATAAAATATGTATCTACTGTAGGTCTTACAGAACAGTTGCAGAGCACAATGTCTGTTATTCAGTGCGTATTTACCCTATACTGTCTATTGTCTTAGAACATGCTTCTGCTACAGACCTGAATCCAGTGTATTTGTAATTTGTGTAAGTCATTTTACTTTTAAAAGAAACTTTGTAGCATATATTAAATGGTAAGGATTTTAAATATTTGTCAGTCTTTTATTAATACAGAAATTTTTGCTTATGTTCTTTATCTGCTCTATCTCTTTCAGTGAGAGATAGATGCCTTCAGTGATGTGGACTGTTCCATGACAGGTTATAAAAGAAAGAATATGCTGCTATGACTGTTTCCTTTACTGTTCAGTAAGAGTTTGTTTTTAAGAGAAATGTGAAGTTGGTGTTATGACTTACAGCACTGGGAGGTCTGTTTACAGGGTATAATGAGTTTTTAATGCAGTGATGTTGACTTTGCTTCATACTGCTAATAAATTACACTTGATATAAAATATTTACTGAAGTCTCCATTCTTGCCTATAGTAGTTAACACACCACACACTCTTGTACCCCTATAAACAGATACAGCCCAGTATAACTTGGTCAGCCTCCGTCATGGGTTCAGACCACTGAAGAACCAATCCAGGGGACAAAGGCAATCTCCCACTGACACGAAGTAAGGTGATTCACCTGATGGGAAGGCAAAAGCAGCATCACTTGATCTCTCAGGGGGAGTTTGTGTAGGACTCCATGCAGATCTCAGAGCTTTGCCTCCTCCTCATCCCCTTCTCCCCACACACCTCCCCTCTGCTGTGCTTTTAGAACTTGGGGAATTAGAATTATCAGTATCAAGATTTTGCTTGATTGCATACAGTTACAAGAACTGTGTGTTTGTTCCCTGGATAATACAGTATATACTTATCCAGCACAACCATCCAGATCACCTGCAGACTTGTAATATTTGATAGACAACAAATTACACAACACTATAATCCCTTTTCTTTCACTCTAAAGAGATCCAGTATTATCTCTCTTCATTTTCCAGGTGTTTGAAAACCTCTCTCTCTTTTGCTTGTATTTTTCCAAAATAAAGTGACTAGTAAACTCTGAAGAATCACATAAAAGGACAAAGTGTTGTAAAACTCCCCAAAACAATTGAATAGAAGGAAATGCTCGTCACTGACTTTTTCCCCCTGTGAAGGCACATTTCCTTCCTAGCCTTAGCTTCACTTATCTGAGGTGGATTTTTTTAAGAGAAGCATGGGGAGTTGCTAGAGGGAAAATGGATTCTTTATTTCACGTCCTGATTTCTACCTGTCTTGCCTTGACCTTCTCAGGTAAGTGTCTCTCCCCACTCTTCCACCACTGTATTACTCTTTCTACCACTGTGCAGAGACCTTCAGCACAGCTGGTGGCTTACAAAATCCGAGTCATTTCTTCACTGGGGTTCACACAAGAGGAACGGGGGGCACTGCCAATGTAGCCCATTCTCTTTAGATTTCTTTCCAAAGGAAAATAAACTGCATCCTTCTATCCTGGAGATACCTTTTCGTTTTTTAAGATCTCCTGCTATACAACCCAGGAGCTGAGCTTTGGGACAAGCTCTTTGAAGGGGAGATTCCTACTTTTTATTTCCACTTGGTGAAACTTCCAGACCCAGGAGCTTTCTGTGTTGCTTAGTTGGAAAATATCAAGGTCTGTAAAAATGTTGATGACAAACCTCAACCAAGAGAAATAAATACTCATGCTGTGTTTAGCACTTTGTAACTAATGAGGTTGTAACTAATGTCTGAATAACTGAGATCTAAAAAAGAGAAAAACCTAAACAAGATATGGCAGGGAGGCTGCATTTGAAATAACCAGTTCCGTGTTCTGTAACAAGTACAGATTCTGCACTGGTAACTTTGGCTTTCTTTTTGATGAATGCTTTGTAGTGCTCTTCATTTGAGTGTTTGATGTTGATCTGTTGAACTGTGGCAGCACAAAGAGCTAATCTAATGTAAATGAGGATGGTCACAAAACTAATAGCTAGAGACATTGGAGTAAATCCAGTAAAATAGATGTACTTCCTATCAGTAAAGAGACTCCATTCCTGTAACAGCACAGGCACTGAGAGGCACACAGATTTAGGAATGTTCTCTTACATATTTTCTTCAGAAACATTATGAATTTTATTACAACAATTTCCAGGTAGTAACTTCTATTATAAAAATACTATGTTGTAAAACTGAAAGAAAAGCTGAGAGCTTCTGTAGCTCTCTGTATGATTTCAAGCAAGGGAACTTTCTTGGATTTCTTATATATCCAGTTTCATTTTCTCTTCATTTTTATGTATTATGAAAGTCAAGGTTGCCTTTGCCACAATAGTTTGCTTTTTGCATTCTCACTTTTTACATTACCAGTACTTGCATCATGTGGGTTGTGCATTTGGGTTTTTTAAAATAGCTTCAACATATGGAAAGTTCATGAAAAGTTAAACACATAGAAAGTGGGGAGAGAGATTTATTTGCTGATGTATTTTAAATCATCAAGAATATGCTTTTTGTACACCATGTGTGCTCTATTGTATTTTTCTGGAATTTTCCTCTTTCAGAAGCCTTTCTGATTATCCATGTCCAGAAACAGCAGTGTCTTTCAGAAAAGAGAGGAGTCATTATGGAAAAGTGCAATATGACCAACCTCAACCAGCAGTGGCAGTGGACAGCAGATGACAGGCTTCTTCATGTGAAATCTGCCCAGTGCCTGAGCATTTCTACACGCTCTGCCCTGTCATCTCGCAGCATCATCATTGATTGTCCCCAGGCAGTCAGGTGGACTTGCCACGAAGAGGATGGGTTTCTGAAGGTGGCCAATAGCTCTCTCTTTCTCACAAAGCAAGGTCAGAAGGTAATGGCCAAGCAGAGTAAGAAATACCTTCATACCTGGATGCAGCTAGAAGCCAGCGAGACGGGAAAACCTGTTTATGTAAATCTGTGCTCAAAGCAAGGTGAGCTACTCCTTCAAGGAAGTATCATAGAAGGTTTGGTAACAAAAATGTCTCTTTTATGCTAACTCAGATGTTAAAAATGATGATATTTTATTCATTCAGGTAAACTTTTTTCATAGTTGAAAATAGAGAACCATAAAAAGAACAGCTGAGATGAGTGCTGTCTTTCTCACAACTGGTGGGGGTTTTAAGCCAATTTATATTTTCCAGATGTCTCTCTTTTTCTCTACTCCCAATCCTTGGATCAAAGTGCTTATGTGTAAACTCAGCTCACTATTCTTGTGTCATTTCCTTTCTCCCTTCTAAACAGGATCATGGGTAGTAATTCCTAGTACTTTTAAAAAATATGGATATAAAAAAGTCCTCCTCCTCCCCATACAAATCCAGCTTCAATCTGTCCAGAGCAAGAAGGCATCTGAAAATCAAACACATGCACAATTATTTCTCTGATTAACCCAAAATGCACAAGTATACATTCATGTGTTTATACAGTGTCACTTTGCCCTTAGATGCAATATCTATGAGAACACTCAACATCCTGAAAATAATGAACTGAATAAAAAATCTCAGATATTCTTGCACTAGCACTCTGAGATCCCTGGGCCTGTGCACATACTTAGAGATTTGTTGATATACCTGTGTGGTTATACGTTTCCTTATCCATAGCAAAAGGGAAGGTAGAAAGTCTTGAATATTGCTTAACAACACTTTCCTTTATGTCCTTTGTGACAATCCTGTTGACATCCTGCTTGTTCTCTTTCAAGCACTACTTCATGGTAAGTAAGAACAACCTGCAGCTAAGCTTTTTGTTAGGGAACACACAATTTATTCTTGCCTTTACAGGATTAAAAAAAATGTTTTATCATCCAATACTTTTGCATATGGACAAGTCTTCAAAACGTTTAAAACAAATCTTTGTTCTTTCTAACCTTTCTAAGCTCCCATTTTTCGTTCCCTCTGTATCAGCACTGCTGAGGCCATATCTAGAATACTATGTTAAATTTTGGGTCCCTCATTACAAGGAGGACATTAGAGTGTGTCCAGAGAAGGGCGAAGCTAGTCAGACTTGTTTGTTCAAAGACACCATAAAAAGATAAGGTGAGGTATGCAGGCAGTTTTATTTTCTTCAGATAGCTAGCTGAAGTGTGTCCTAACAGATTTAAAGTAACCTTACATCCTTTTCTTAATCATTCCCAGAGGAGAAGCAATATAAGGCCAGTGAGTACTGACTAAGATAATTGACATATCATATTGAAGCTACTTCTCAACTATTTACTATTTGCAGTCCTTTAGTAAATCACAGAATCACGGAATGTTAGGGGTTGGAAGGGACCTACAAAGATCATCTAGTCCAACCCCCCTGCCAGAGCAGGATCACCTAGACGAGGTCACACAGGAATGCATCCAGGCAGCTCTTGAATGTCTCCAGAGAAGGAGACTGCACAGCCTCCTGGGCAGCCTGTTCCAGTGCTCTGGCACCCTTACTGTAAAGAAGTTTTTCCTCGTGTTAATACTAAACCTCCTATGGTCCAACTTGCTCCCATTCCCTCTTGTCTTAACATTGGATGACAATAAATAAATTTACCTTAATTTTTCTGAAATTCTCCATAGACTGGTTAGTAGATCTACTTTAAGAGTCTTACTGTGTTAGTTATCTCCTTTATGGCAGCTCTGGGAAGCTCTGCTGAGAAATCAACAGTACATTATGATTCTCAATACCTAAGAATTCCATGTGTGTAAGAAACTCGTAAGTTGAAGTAAAGACATTGTTTTCTTAAATACTAATAATAGCAAGTGCTACAAGAATAAAATCTAACACCCACTGTGCTGGTGTTGACATCCATATACATGTCAAAATTTTCAATATTTAAATATACATAAAATTAGTTTTCTAAAAACATCTGCCTACTTTCAGTGAAAGCAGCAGTGAATCAGCCTAAAACAACATATTCAATCTGTATTTAGCTAAGATAGGAAAAGCTAAGCAAAGTCTTTGGAGCTGAAATGGTTGTAAGGTTCTCTCTCCTGTCTAACACCATATTTTGATATAATTTACCCTTTGTTTTCATAGTATTTATAAAAATAGTTACACTTTGGCAAAGGAGAAACTCAATGGATTGCATCTCAAGCATCTTATCAACCCAGATATCATACAAGCTCCAAGCCCAACAACTGCAACTACCTTTTATTTTGGAACTAACTCAAATGCCAAGCATGATTTTTCTGAGCCTGGGGAAAGTCTGAACTTGCATTTCAGATCAGCCATTTGGGATGTGTTTGAATATACATTTTTTGCTACAGTCCTGACCTAAATGACTCTTTGTGGAAACCAAGATCAGTTTAAATACATATCCCATCTCTGTTCAGTCAGAGATCACTTTAACTCTAACAGCAGACAGTCCTCACACAAACCCATGGTTGAATCTGACCTCTGGCTGAAACAGCTAACGTGAAGAAGAGCCACGAGGTATCAAACTCTCTCAAGATGGTGAGACTTCTGTTCTCATCAAATTCATAAAGAGATTCTGGGAGAGAGAGAAATATCCCACCATAGCAGGATCTACAAAGATGTAAAACAAATTGGACAAGGAATTCAAATTACAAATACAGCATCTTTTTATCTCTTGTTTTATTTGAAGTCTAAAATAGACAAAATATCAGATAGTGTGTATGAGCTAAAGCCTAATATGTCATCTGACATTCAGACTGTTACCTGCAGTCTTTCCTGCTTTTCATAGAATCCTAAAATCTTTCATAGAATCACAGAATATTTTGGGTTGAAAGGGACCTTAAAGGTCATCTAGTTCAATTCCTTTTTTCTACCCCAGTTTCTGGCCCTGTATCTTCTCTTTCATGTGGATTTCTCTCTTTCCTTTATCCAATTTTCATTTTGCTTACTTCCTTTCAAAACCTGAGCTTAATGACTTCACAGCCCAATGCTGACATTCAAGAGAGCAAGATGGAGGGCAGAAGAGACAAGGGCAGTGCTCACTCAAGAGTGTGCTCTGAGCCATTGGAGCACCAAGACCAACTGCAGAACATGAGACAGGAAGAGATGGCTATCTTGGCACTCTTGGGAAAGTGGAAGAACACCAAAGAAAGATGGCTCCTCGCCAGTTCATCTGAGTCTGAAGGCACCACTGTAGGGTTCTCAGTTCTTAACAATTAAGCAACACTTTTGCTCATCATACATGCAAAATATATGCATTTCTTTTCCTTGTAAGCATCCTGCTGCTGTGCAGATGGATATAGTCTGTTGTACACCCCATGGATGAAATATGTACTCAACCAGAATGTCATAATTTTTCCTGTGTGTGCTACTGATGATTACAATGGTATGTTCACACACTGTACATCATTCAGCCACTAGTGTTCAACGTCAGTGTCAGTGCTGCAGTTCTGTTCCCATGAACGGTTTTATGACTGATTTCCAAAGAGACTGCTAGAACAATGCTAAGCACTTCTGGAAAACCCCGCTGCTAAGATTTCTGTGTACTTTACTGATGTCCAGATGGGAGGTGAATTTTTTCCAGTTTAAAGATTTGGAACTCAAGTTGTGTAGAAAACTGTTTGCTTGGGTCTTATAATATGCAGTTTTCTTTCAGAAGTGCCTGCTATTGAAGAAGGGCTATGAGACTCCTTATGCTAGGACCACAGTGTCTTTCATTAGAAAGACAGTATAAACCTAGGTCCTGATTTTCTTGAAGTGAGGGCAGATAAGAACCCTACTAGTTAGTCCAATGTAGGATACATGGAAAATGCTGTTATGTATATCTGAATTTCCAATATGGCATAGTGCTATGTGCAAACCATTTCCATCCATAGGTTACAGATAACCTATGTTGTCAGTCTTTGCTGGTAAAGATCCTTTAGCTAGAAACCAGGGCACACCTGAGCTTAACAGGAGGAGTTGAGTTGTGCAGTAACAAAGTACTTGTTCATGGTACCTCTTTGGCCTTGTGGAACATTTCTGAGGACCAAGTGTTTCACTTCCAGGATAGTCAAGCTCTTCCCTTGGCAATGCTGGTTATCCCCTGGCTGCTGGATCCCATAAATGTTGCTGGAAGCACCAGCTTCCTCTTTATGGAGCAGCAGCTTTACTAAAGCACAATTGCACTGGAATGCACACGCCTTCCTGTTGGAATTGCTGCTATTTGTCTGTAAATAAAGACAAGTTTGGGTTGGGTTTTTTTAACATGTTTTTAAGTTGTGTGTGTAAATCCATATTTAGGAATCCAACTGGGTGGTCTTTTTTCTAAGCAACTGCTGACCACTCAGATGTACTTTGTTCTTAACCATCTTTCTAACAGTAAATTCTACTCCCTGATGAACTTGGAAATATCTGAGAGGCATAGAACCAGCAGTTCTTGGGGCTAGCATTTCTAGTTGCCTACAACAGACTTTCAGAAACCCCCGACTAATATGAGATCCCCAGAAATCATGGCTGACATGGTATTTAAACTGAGACTGGACTTGTGTCAGCTAGTGGATTTGTTGCAGTAGCTGATGATAGCTTGATCACATGGCTACCCCTGCCAGACTATTTCCTGTCTTTTTGGTGGGGGCCATGAAAGTCTGTGATGTGGGACCACAGCAGACTGCACCATAAGCACTCTGCAGAGGATTCTGCAAATGCAGCAGCATGAGGATGATTTTGTAGTGTTGGACCAGACTTGAGGGTTGAATGAAATACTTTGCATAGAGACTTAGAGAATTTCATTCCCAGAGAAGCACAGACAAAAGGAGGAGAAATGTTTACTCTGGGTATTAACCCATTTCAGATAACCAACCCTTTTCAAGAGGATCCAAAACTGGGTACCAGGCAAATGTACTGCTCTGTCAAGCACAGGCAACACTTTCATGAAAGTGTCTCTCACAAGGATTTATAATCCCACTTTTATTTCTGGATGCAAATGAGAATGCTGCAAATTTCTTTACATAAACATGTTAACATATATATTAACACATATACAAAAACCCCCATCATGTTGACTCCAGGGAAGCTCATTCACTCATCCTTTGGGTAAGAAGTAATCACACACTGGCCTACTAAGACATCATAATTGCACACCAAGTAATTACATTTGGAAGCTTCTGCTGCAATTTAACTCAGTCGTTACTTCTTTTTTTTAGAGTTTTTGTGAACTAAAATTGTTATAAATGGCAATCAGCCCAGTGGCTCAGCAGCAAAACAAGGTTCTGTCATGCTGGAGACCCCAGTTCAAGGACAGACAAAGTGTCTTGGGCATTGAGCCAATACACACTAGCTGTGCTCCAGCAATTGTAGGACAGCTTTCTGTGAGGAGAAGGGGCCAGTGTGTAATTCCAATCACTTAGCTGAAATGTGATGCTACCAGATGTAGAGGCCACCGCAGCTTGAACCCTGCCCTCACAGCCACAAAGAAAGGATATTAAATACATACCAATGGGAAGGAAGAGCTATGAAAATGTAGAGGAAAAATGTGTAGTAAAATCTTTCCTGCACCCTAATTGCAACTTTGGCATTCTCTGAAGGATACGTGACTAAATAAGCAAATCCACCATTATATTTGCAGACACTTCAGTTAACTGATACGATTGTTAGCTGAACCCTGGGAAAAGAACAGTCAGGGTTTAGCATGGTCTCTTCATGGGACTAATTTAAAAATGCAAGAGGAATGTCCCATGTGAGCACAAGGAACTGATCTTGAACAAGTATCTTGAACAAAAAAGTTATCTTGAACAAATCATCTTGAACAAATTATCTTGAATAAAGCTATATTTTGAACTTGCACCAACAAAAGGCAGATGAGAATCTGGCCCATGTACTTACAAATGCGGGGAGGTGGTGACCATAGAAAGCTGAAGTCATGTACTTTTTGATAGACTCAAGCAAGTGAAAAAGCTATGAGTGAAATTCCTAGCTGAAACATTGTGTTGTTAATGACAAAGTGCAACCTTTCTCATCACTTCAGAATCACTGATGGACTCTATTTGAAATGAATGGCATGAATGCTCAGGAAAATGGTTTTTTTTTCTGCTTTTATTTTGCAGAGACTTTGGTATTGATGCAAAATACATTTGCACTGAAAACGAACTATAGATCTGTCAGGTGCACTCAAACTAATTAGAATTTGTATCAGCCACATTAATTGGCATCTGAAGAATAGTTTATAAAAATGTAGAGCTGATTGTAATTACTTTCCTTTATTTGTCTTAGATGTCCAAGATGCAGACACTTCTGTATGGAGTACTAGAACTACATCCTCCTCTTTAAACACCTTTACATCTAGACCTGAAAATCTGCTGAAGAGTAGCACAGAGACGTTCACCAGAAATGTGACTGAACACTTCAGTAAAAATCTCATTGAAAACCTCTACTTTGACTTGAAATCTGCAGTAACAGAGAAAATCTGGATTCCAACAACTACTCATGAATATTCTAGCACTACAGAAGAGGTAAGGCAGAAGGACTATCGATTGATTTTTATTAAGCCTGCTCCACTCTGTGGAGCTTGATAGCTATTACAGATGGATGTTTCGTGGACTAAAAAAAGCAGCTACAGGAATAAGCTTTGTTCTTTATTTTGATAGGATGCTTTGTTCATGTTGATCATGCCCTTTGATACAAGCACAGCTGCAGAAAAATTCTGCCTCTTCTGTACAGCCCAATCCTGATATGCACAATGCATTGGGAAAATCTCTAAGCTCGAGGGAAATGCTCAGGATACATGAGGAGCAATGGAAAGCCCACGGATGTGGGAGGAGCCACAGCAGCCTGGGTATCTGCTCTCAGTAACATAGGTTCTGCTATTGGTTTGTTGCATGACATGAGGGTCTAGCTCTAATTACACTCTAAGAACCACACTGTAGTTTAGGACCTTATTTAGGACTATTGAGTCCTAACACTACATATGTGATTTACAAAGCAAGCCAAAACTTAATGCTTTAGCTTGCCTTACAAGGAACCCTTGACACTGGTCATTTTATCTACTGACCAATGGGTAGACTGGAGATACACAGATGCTTCATAATCCCTGCTCTGTCCAACCACAAGCAGCCTTGACAGAGGAGGGAAATGGGGATGTCAGCCCCATCCACAGAAGGAGCTGATGGTGGGTATTTATTACCTCCACATCAGTTTCTAGACTTCCTTTTCTGCAAGGCACAGTTAAGTAATCTGAGAGTAAATCTGGAATCGCCATTGGCAAAAGACCAGATTTTGGTTAGAACCAAAGCATGCAGGACAGTGTTACTATATTGCTATCAACACTTAGTGGTTTAGAACTGAAAATCCCTAAATTCCCATGGTTTCTTCTTCAGGAGACCACACTGCACTCAATGTATTGGTGTAGGCAAATATGTTGTTCCAGTTGCTACTCTGGGTGTAAGTATTACTGTGGATAAGACTAAGAAATGTGTTTTGTATTTGGGAGGGCTATGGACAGAGCAATCTGTACAATCTGGTATGAACAATATTATTAGAGCCAGGGAGAAAGGAGAAGTAGTATCATCCAGGACTATCTTGACCCAAATAACTAGCTTGAAAGTTTATAGACCCTGACACTACTGTTCTAGTGCTGATGAGGGGCACTAAGCCAATGATGGATGCACTGCACCCTGTTCCATAGCTGATGGAGAGAGTTCTTTTAAAATGTGATTATTCTAGATTGGTGCAGGCAGGTTGAGCTTATTTCCCCATGCCCTCTGTCTGTATGCATACCTCCTGCACAGAATACTGGTCTCCTCCAGTGGAGGAAATGTCCTATATAATCTAATATTACCCAAGATGCCTCTAGCTCTCTTACTAAATAATCCCACCAGTGCTAGAGAAATGGCACTATTTGAACTGAAGCTACTACCTCCTGTGTTCCTGCCCCAGTTCACGTCCTGATTTGCATGATATGCACCAAGCAAGTTGCTTAAGTCAAAGCTTTCAAACCAGTATCCTGATGATAAGCACTCTAAGCATGTCTGTTAAAAAAAAATTCATTAATATCTGTCCCTTAGAGCTCCAGCTGGGTCTGGACATTAGAATCTAAGGTACACTAATTTAGACACACAACCTTAAAATCTTTGGCCTGTGTCTCTGTTTTCCTGTCTTTAGAGTGGAGTTAAAAACGTTTTTGTCAAACTAGCAGGGAAGTTTAAAGGATTAACTGCGTTTAACGTGATTCTTAGAAAAATCATAGACTAAGTAAGTGCTGAGCATTGTTGTCAGGCAGACAATACCTTCTGTGAACTGTGTTTGCCCAGGCTAGGTCCTCTTGTTTGTAGAAAAAAAGCCTTGATGTTACACGGCTGTGAGCACACACATTTTGGGAGCGAGGAACACAATGGTGGCACTTAAATTGAACAAAGAGTTTGGTTTAGGGCAGCTTTGGATTTCAAATAAAGCTGCAGCTTGCACTTTCAAACCATGACAAAAGCTACGCAAAGCCCATTTCCTCTTGATTAGAGAGACAGAGAGGTCGGTGTTAAAAAAAAAAAGTCAGGAAACCTTGGGAAAGTGTCTGAAAGGGACTTTGGAGCCTGCTATTAGAGACATGTCCGGCCACTCCCAAAACTCCCTTCCAGTTCTTTTTTCTGTTTTAATTAGTTTCTTGGCTTGCCACGCAGATGGGTAAGTGTTAAATGCTGTGTGACTGCTGATTTGCTAAAAGCCTATTTATTCAATACCAGTCTGGAAATAACTATTTGTATTATGCTGGCTATTCTATACAAATATATTGCCACCAGTGAATGATGGAGCCCTCCTGTTTTATTGCAGTGCTGGGACAGACATCGGTGTCAGACCTTACCCTTACAGCAGATTGGTGCTGAATATTGTACAGAAGGAAGTCTCAAAACCCTTAATAAACCAGTACTTTCCTACTAATACAGAAAGGTAGTTTTAATGATTTTGCAAAAGCAAGAATAAGAGTAATAAAGTAGGAAGTTCCAAATTTTGAGCACTGCTGAGAAGCAGCAACAACCCTTTTCTCCACACTTTATCTTATATATCTTTTTATCTTATATATCTTCCCTGCAAATTCAGTTTACGCATGTTTTTTAAAAATCCTTAGAATGTGAGCTCCACTTTCCATAGCTTCGGGTACCCATCAACAAGTACTCAGACCTTGGGTTTCTGTGAGGAAGAGTGAGAGCTAAGGTTTTTCAGATATTTGTATCTTGTTTGACAGGCTGATGCCCAGAAAAATCCTACAGCAGCAGCTCCCCTAAAAGACAGACCAGAGTTTGTAAACCCTAGTACCTGTTCCTACCTAAACTGGGGTAAAAGTGACACAGAGATGGTGTTGAATTTGCTTGAGGTGCTGCTTTTAGAAGTTTGAGCCTCACATGCATCATGCATTACAGAAAGATGCAGAAAAGTGACATTCCCACTGAAGAAAGTAAATGTCAAATTCATACCTCTTTATGAAATCTTAGATTTACCCCATGGCTATTATATTATTGTCTATTTGAGTATCTGAAGATCCAAAACACTTCTGGCTACATTTCTTCTCCCTCACTCTACCCCACATACACATAAATGTGAGTTTTAAGAGGCTGAAACTTAAACATGAAGGAAATGGGCATGCACGACATAAAGGGGGAGCTGTTTTGCAGCGGCAGCCGATTTGGAGTTGTACACAGCTCATTTGGTGCAGCCTGAAAATGGGGAGACTTTCTTGCTATCCGTGGTGTGTGTAATTTTAGCTTGGGAGTTATTCAGGGGATGTGGGAAGGAATTGTTTCAAGGACACAAGTCAATGCGGAACAAAGCAAAGAGCTGAGTGAGATAAGTTGGCCACTGACAGATGGGCTACTTCTCCACTGGCATGTGGGACTCTGGGCAGCAGTGTGGCAACAGACTCTCCTTGGAGTCTCCTTGCTGCAGTGCCTCCGGTCATGGTGCTACAGGGCCTGGAAGAGAATGGAGGCCTTGGTGGTGTGCAGCTAACCCATAAAAACATCAGTGTTTGGGACACTTAAGATGGAATGGCGATATAGTGATGGCTGAGGCCACAAGAAGGGTGGGCCAGGAGATGGGGTGGGTGTGAAGGGTGGCAGGCTTGAGGAGAAGCAGGGATGCGAGGCAAGGCAGGCATGAGGTGTGGCAGATATGAAGAAAAAGGGGCATGAGAGGCAAGGCAGCCATAAGGCTAGACAGGTGTGAGGACAAGAGAGCATGAGACAAGGTGACCATAATGCAAGGCAGGTGTGAGGAGAAGGGGGCATAAGAAGCAAGGAGGTGTGAGGTGAGGTGGGTATGGGGCACGGCAAGCATGAAATGAAGCAGCCACAA
>VWZO01003221.1:1519228-1566246 GCA_013396975.1 Bucco capensis
ACGGGTGGGTTTGCCCCGCACCGGCACAGCACACAGCAGGAATAGGGTTGTGGGGTGAGCCCGGAGCGGGTACTGGCGGCTGGCGGAACCTGGCGGGTGTCTCAGAGCTTTCTGCTCTCTCTCCTTAGGCCGTGCCGGGGGAGGCAGTGGGATGCAGCGCCAACCTGACGGAGCGGCTCGTCGCCGGGCAGAGCGTCCGGCTGCGGTGGGGAGCCGCGGGCCGCGCCTGCAACTTCAGCCTGACCGGGCGTTCCGAGGACGGGGAGGTGGCCGGCTGCCAGCCTGCTCCTACGGGCAACGGCTCTTACGGATGCACCCTGAAGGATCTGGAGGCTGGGACCTGGTACCACCTCCGCATCGAGCCGCTCGCCGGCGGGCAGGCTGTCAACATCTCCTTGCAGACAGGTACGGGCGGAGGGTAGGGCAGGTGCTCGGGGAGGGACGTCAGGCTTCTGCTCCCCGTCCCTTTGCTTCGGCCGGCTGTAGGAGGACGATACATTTACTGCTACTGTAAACCTGAACATAGGTATCCTGCGCTTGAGTTTTCTTTACCCTGCTGCCAGAAATAATCGCTGCCAAAGTTAACTCACCAGACTTGAAAGGAGAAGGTGCTGTGAGGAGACCAGACCAGTGCTAGGAGTACGTTTCAGCCGCTCCCTTAAGCTGCCATCGATCAGAATGTAGCCTGTGACATCCTTTGTGCTCGTGCAAACCTATTTGCTTCGTAGTTCCTCAGGTGACAGCTTATTTGTTGTGTTTTAAATGCAGTGTATTTCACGGCAGATAGATACTGATCAAGGATAACTTAGTGTTTCAGCCCATTTCTATACATTTTTATTCTGACTAGAGTGTAAAAGTCAGAAAGAAAGGCTGAAACTTCTATATTTTCCTTTAATACAAATAGTGATATATTATGATATACAGTTATGTGCAGTAGAGTTACAGTGTCTGTGACTGGCTTTAAAAGTGTTCCAGTAGCCTACTGGAGCTCTGCTGAGGAAAGCCCCCTTTCTGCATGCTTGTTTTTGTGTGCATGTGAACAAGTCAGCTGTGAAGCAATGAAGGATGTAGAGCCACTGGCTGCAGTGACACAGAACTGGACTCTTTCTATCTGAATTAGTGTTTTTTAAAGATGATGAAATATACTGTCCAACCTCTTAATGATGGTAACACAAGATTCAAAACAGAAGTGGTCTTACTTGAGGTCCATCATTAAATGCCTCCCTGATTCGCTCCTGAAGTGTTAGTTTCAGAGAGGTACATTGCAGTATTAGTATTGAAAAACTACAGCAGCCAAATACTTAACAGTTACTGATTCATAGACTCCACTTACTGTCAGACAATTTTCCCTGCATTAAACATACAAATGCATACATTCCGTTAATTTGCTTTGCTAAGTTAAAGTCTAGTGACAAGTCTGATGGTGTAACAGGTATACATTAAGCACAAGTCATGTCACTTGGTAAGAATGAGTAATGGTTTCTATGCCAAAAGTATTTAAATCTGTGTCCTGCATAATGCCAACTGGTTTTAATGTTGATAACCTGTAATTTGAAAATGGAAAGAATGAGTCAACTGTTGCCAGAGTGACAGGTAAAAATCACCATTGTTACTGAATAGTAGAGATCTATTGTTGAACACTTATGTAGAAGTAGAGAAGATACCACTTTAAACAGCACAATCATTTAGACAGTAGCTTGTACATTACTTTTTAATCAGTAAATAGATTTTGCTAGAGGGTAAGATAAAAATGATTGGAAGCAATTGCTGATTATAGTCATTATGTAGCTGGTATCAGAATGAAAATATGTTAAATTAAGTTGAAATACAGCAAACTAGTGAACCATAGTTGAAGTTTGTTTGGATTTTGGATAGCAGAGTTCAGTCAAAAGCATGAAATATGAATAGAAGAATGGTGGAGGTTTCCTGCAAAGACAGCTAGTGGGATTGCTCTGTTTCCTTGCTTCCCTTGATTTAGGCATATCAATTGCATTGCTGGATGGCATTCAAAATAAACTGTTACCTCCAAAATTGTCGATTTATTTGTTTCTAAAGAGTATATATGGTTTGTTATGCCTGTCATCAACCCACGTTGTAGTGTCAATGCTATGCATTTCATTGCAGAATTAGCAAGGATTGCTCCTCTGTATGTTTCCACTAGGGGCAGCATTTTAAATTAGTTTCTGGAAGCTCTTTTCCACCTGTTCCTTTTTAATTTCATGTCAGTGGTTTTAATTTGCAGTCTGCTGAGCCTGAATGTCCATAGGCATGTGTTCCTGGAAACTATCCTGTGAATATGGAAGTATGAGCAATATTTTCAGCCATATTGTAAACAAAATTCCCTCTGATTTGAGTGGTAGCGGAACTGAGCTACCATGGACCATCTAAAAATATGATGTCTGACCTTGGTACTCAGTGAGGTTCCCTTCCTGAGCTCTTTGTCTAAGAAAGATGGTCTAAAATGTCCTTTGGAGATGCCCAGCTTTTCCCACAGCCTATAAAAGGAGCCTAGGTTAAGCCAGGCACCTGAAGTTTAGATGGTTGAAGTATTTACTTTTGGGAAATGAAGATTTAAACGTCTGTATCATGTTGATACAGTAAGTGCACAAAGAAAGTTGCATTTCATTTATATACCTACTTCAGAAACATACCTTTTTGCTCAAATTCAATCTTGTCAAAATTTTCATGTGCTTATTCTTGTTGAGTTCAATTTTCATCATGTTTCTTTTACAAAATGCTGGAGCAGCAAGCCTGTAAAATCCAAAATATTTTGTTGAATTTTGAGTGTGATCTCTTTCTGACTAAAGACTTAAGGTTAAAGTGATGAATAATAATTTGTACTGTAGTTGCAGGTGAAATATGAAGGCTTGGAAAGGACCAAATCCATAAATTAATTTGACCTTTTGAGTATTTAATTTCACATTAAAATCATAGGTATGACAATGAGTTAAGTATGTGTTGTTTGCAAGTTTGATATATCAATAGAGTAAGTGCACAGCTCACAAAGACTGCATATACTCTCAAGTAACACCAGACCCTTTGTGAATCTTTGAGTAGAGAAGCAGCTTCTATTTCAATTGTGGATGCATAGATATCTAATAATGTATGGAATACCAATACAACAATCTGCACTAGACTACTGAAGTGGAATCTCTTTACTCAAGATATTTTGATCTATGGGTTATTAATTTAAAATGACAAGCATTTAATCCTCTAGAGCAGTACTAAAATAAGCCCTCCAAAATGATGGAAAATAAAATCACATATACACTGTGTAAGCCAGGTGTACACAGGCATGCAAACACACATACAGTGCTGGCAGTTGTGCTATTTTGGTTATGCACCAGCATAACAGTGTATTTCAGTAGTGTGTTTTCAGTGAATGACTAGATCTTTAATTAAAATTCTAGTTGAATACAGTAGTATATAAACAGATCCTAAATTATTTACATTTACGAATTTCGTAGTCTGAACTGAAATTCAGATTTGAAATACTGGTCTCAAGAGCCATAAAAACAACTTAGTGATTCCCCTGCTTCCAAATGTGCCTTCTAAAACAGGCTTAGAAATACTATTTTCAACATTGTTTTCTACAAAAATGTTGCAATGATATATTATATTGCTGCCTAACCCAAGCCTTCCATACTGAGACAACTAACGGTACATAAACTTTTGTCAGAAAAATTGCTAAATATTTCAATGAAAAGGGGTTAAAAATTCTACCTTCTAAGACACAGATGAGTAGAGTATTTTCCATTCTAATAAGAAAGCCTGCAAATGCCAGAAGCAAGACTTGGCCATGTGTTCACTCCTGTAAATTTCAAATTATTTGGGACAAATCTGATTTATTAGCCATCTGTAGGAACAGCTACTGTGACATGGCTTTGACTGTAGGCTGTATAATCCTATCATCCATAATCACATAATGGTTATGATCATAGTCTCAGAAGCCAGAGTTACAAGAAGAAAATAACTGTGTTTTAAAGATTCTCTAGGTTGCATATCCTTCCAAATAAATGGATATTTGTACTTAATAAGGACAATTAAATCAACCCTCTTTACTTAATCTTCAGAAAAATCCTTTTGAAGTAGGTTATTGTTTTGTGAATAGGAAAAAAATGGATAATTTGGTAGGAAGATGGCTGAGACTGGCAGGAATTCTCCATTACTCAGTCCTGGGCTCGTATTTCTGTTATTCTTTCTCTCCTGCATAAAGAAGGGATATTTCTGTGCTTACAGGCTGTATTTGGGAGTCATGTCATTGGGATTGGACATAGCCATATGTATAGTTTCTACAAAATGTGTCTCTAGCAGCCGTGCACACAAAGCATATCCTCTTCCCAAAAAGTGAAAATGGAGGTGCCATAAAATTCAGACAATATTAAATTGCCTGGAATATTTCTTTGCAGACCAGGAGACATTAATTCATACAGTTCCAAATGGTATAAAAATATCTTGGTGAAAATGTTTTATTTCTTTGATAGATCAGTGTTGTATCCTTGCCAGCAGAGACTTGTATAACAATGTAAATGGCTTTTTAAGTGTTTGTTTCCATCCCGGGCTCTTTCAGCCCAGGCACTTCCCAATCTCATTGTTCCTTTGTTCTAGCGGATGTACAAAGCACTGACTGTTTTGTTTTCTGGAGCAGATAGATTAGATAAAGTCTGAATTTCTGAACTTCACCTTCTAGGCACGCAAATCTTTTCTTTGCTAATGCACCCTGGAAGACAGATTACCCAGGACAGTATAAGCCCTTCTAGAAATGTAGATGTCTCCTTTTGGAGAATTTGGCAAGTATTGCAGATTAGTGTTAATTACTTTTGCATGACTAATGAGCAGTCAACCTTATTCGAACTTTGTCAGAGAGAGAGTTAAACTTCTTAACAGTTACCATGGCTGTTCTCTTGATATCAGTCAAAACTTTTTCAGCTGGCTGTGTGTCTGACTATATATAGAATTGGAATTTGTTTCTGACTCGCAAAGTTTGACCTTTCTGATTAGCCTGATTAACTTTCTGATTGCCTTCAAGAAACAAGATTATACCCCCGCTATTCACTTTTCCCAACATAACAGCATTTAGTGGCTTAGTATGTATTATAGGTGGAGTTGGTAGTCAAGCCTCTTGTTATGATTTCCTGGCATTTTTCATTAAAACCTCCTATTTCAATTGCTATATCTGGCTGAAGTTTTAACTCTTTGACCTGAAGTCTTATGCACTTTGTCTTTGACCTGAGGTTGGGTTTTCTGTTTTGTTTTTGGGTTTTTTGTTGTTGTTGTTGGGTTTTTCTTGTTTGTGGGTTGTTTGGGGTTTTTTTCAGATTTAAGCAGAGCTAGTTTGGCCTTTAAGAAAGGTCAAGAAAAGAAGTTATTTTTATTTATTGCTTTTGTTCATTTAATTTTCATCTCTTTTTCTGAAGACCACTAGTGCTGCTGTGGTCTAAAGCAACGATCTGATTTTAAGCAGAAACCTGGGTTCAAATGGACATAGTATTTTTCGGAGTCACAGAATGGCTGAGGTTGGTCCAAGACCCCTGCCCAAGCAGAGCCCCTTAGAGCCAGTTGCCCAGGACCATGTCTAGATAGCTTTTGAATGTCTCCAAGGAGAGAGATATTCCCTTGAAATTCCTAATATGCTTGATTGGCAGAGCATACCACCAGAACCTGGCACCTGCTGAGTATATTCTCAGCAGAACTTTGTAAGAAAGCTCGAGGAACTCAAGCAGAACTTTGTAAGAAAGCTTGAAGAAACAGCTTAAAGGCTACTAGCCCCATGATGCTCCCACAGCTGTATTCATAGGGTGGGGCTAGGTTCATCCTTGTCCTTTTGGCCTTTACAATGCAGTTTTAAATTATGCGATCTCACACTTTTTTGCCTTGTTCTGGGAACCAGGCATCAACGACTGCATTTTCAAAAAGGGTGAAAAGGAGGACCCTGTGCCTGGGAAAATCATGGAGCAGGTTTTCCTAGAAGGTCTGATAAGGCACATGGAGGAGAGGGAGGTGATCAGAGACAGTCAGCATGCCTTCACTAAGGGCAGATCCTGTTTGATGAACCTAGTGGCTTTCTTCAATAGTGTGACTACCTCAGTGGACAAGGGATGACCTGTGGATGTGATCTATCTGGACTTCTGCAAGGCCTTTGACACTGTCCCCCACAACATTCTGCTGGCCAAGTTAGAGAGCTATGGATTTGATTGATGGACTGTCCAGTGGATAAGGAACTGGCTGGATGGTCACATCCAGAGGATAGTGGTCAATGGCTTGATGTCCAGCTGGAGATAAGTGCCAAGTGGTGTCCCTCAGGGCTCCATACTGGGGCCTGTACTGTTTAATAGTTTTATAAACGATATCGACAGCAGCATNGGAGAGGGCCTGTTTGCAAAGGCCTGGAGTGAAAGGACAAGGGGCAATGGTTTTAAGTTGGAGAAGAGTAGATTTAGACTTGATATTAGGAAAAAGTTCCTCACCACAAGGGTGGTGGAACACTGGAACAGGTTGCCCAGGGAGGTGTTTGAGTTCCCATCCCTGGAGGTATTCAAGGTGAGGCTCAACAAGGCTCTGAGCAACCTGATCTAGTTGGGGATGTCCCTGCCCACTGCAGGGGGGTTGGACTAGATGACCTCCAGAGGTCCCTTCCAGCCTGAATGATTCTGTGTGATTCTGTGAGAAACTTTTGTGTGTAATGCATTGTTCGTAAGACCTCAGTTCTCAGCCTGGATGCACCATACACTTCCTCTCTGATGGTAGGCAAGAGTAACACAGAATGTACTCATGTGGAAGCCAAATTTAGTTAAATTGTTGAGAAACCTTTATTCTTTAATTCCCCAATTTGTGAATGCTACAGTTTGCTTCTTGGGTTGTTTTATGATACTTTTTTAATATGCAGTTGCTTAACCTCACTGGGAGACATAAACATCAATACCTTAGTGCTTCGCTATATAATACATTTCTTTTGATTTGTATGAAGTCTTGTGGGTGATGAAATGCAGCTGGAAAATACAAGCAACCAGAGTCTTTTGTTTTGGCCAACATTTGCCATTGCTTTAAAGTGTATTGTATTTTACAGGTGATTTTACTCAAGATCTGCTTAATAAACACTATAGTCAATGCTGAGAGTTTTTCAGAGAAATAGTCCCAATTAAATATAGTTCCTAAAAGTTTATCCAAGGTACTCTATTTTACAAGTGATTTTACTTGAGAGCTCCTTCATAAACAATATAATGAATGCTGAGAGTTTCTCAGAGAAAATGTTCCAATTAAATATAGTTTCCTAGAAGTTTATCCAGTGTACTGTTTAGAGGTTTTTATAAATTTATAGGAATAATTCTACAGCAGAGCAGCAGCATAGTCTATTGGAATCTGTTTGAAATTGTTGAAGTTGATACTAAAATCAAAGGCCCTTGAAGTTGTGTAAGTGCTCATGCCTGTTAGTGATAAACTGTTTAGTATGAGTGCTAGGAAATGAAAGCCACTGGTACCATTGCATCTGTAAAGCTCTATTACACTGAGGTATTGAGTGTAATTTGCTGGATTTTCATGTTTGCTGTTTCTTATTAAATTTGTTACTGTTCCACTATCAGCAGATTTCCAAGTTTGTTGTATACATCCACAACTGGAAGTGTTTTTTTACCTATGTGTGTGAGTGTGTACACATCCACAAGTAACAGCTCCCAGTTCTGCTGGACTCTCTTCTAGACAGGTTTCAATAATACAGTATTTATAAGGAAAGAAAAAGACTTTTTGAAAAGCATTGGCAGCATGATGATGATAAAGGGAGAGAGTTTTGGCAGGTTCTTTTTCCTGCTTTGTAAAACTTCAGACAACCCCAGTGCAAGAAATCCTAGTTTATGATTTCTGTGGCTTTTCTCGTTTTGTATTTTAACTACAGATCCCTTACCACCGCCTCGTTTTGAACTCAATAAGGAAAAAACTACACTCACAAGCTTGCAGGTTAAGTGGGAATCTTCCTTGGGAAAGGTGGACTTGTATAACCTAGTATTATTTGATCACAATAATAAAAAGATTCAAGAAGTCTCCATACCAGGAAGAATTTCAAAAACAGAAAATACTTTTTCCAGTCTCATCCCTGGAAATAAATACAACATTGTCCTCAGTGCAGTTGCTGGAAATAAGAGTACCCCGGAACTTCGCATAAGTGGATCTACTGGTAGGATTTCTTTTGCTGTAGTTCATCTAAATAAAACCACTTATGGTATTTTGCAGTTCTGCATTTTGAAATTAACAACTCTATATAATTCTTTTAGCTGGCAATATATGTATATGTAAGTATTTATTGATTATAAGTAGAAATAAACAAAATACGAATCAGTGACTAGCATAAAGTTGTCTGCTAAGAATGAAGGCATGTTGTTATAGGGTATTTGGACATAAATTTAGGGTTGGCTTTTCAAATATTTCAAAAGTGAGTCTGCTCAGAATTGCTGAAATGTGTTTTGTATTTTTTATTCCAACAGTACCATCCCCTGTGAAAAATATTCATTTCAGTGTCAAGACAAGCACTATCCATGCTTCATGGTCTCCTGGCTCTGGACATGTGGATCGTTACAAGCTGGTGTTACTGGATAATCATGTCCCAGTTCATGAGATTCAGCAAGAAGATCCTCTCACCTCTTACACTTTTTCAGGACTTACAGCAGGCCACCTGTATAACCTCTCTATCATAACTCAGGCTGCGGGTTTGGAGAGCAGCAGTTTTCAAGCAATCAGGACAGGTATGATTTCAGAATTTGTCACAACAGAAAAAGAAACTAAGGCCATTATCTAATAATATTACTGGAGATACTTCGGAATAATAAATTGTTCTTGCTCCAAGTATGTTCAAGGCTGAATTACCCTTGGTAGATGTCTCTCTCCAAAGGCTAGTAGGAGTTAGAGACACCACAAGCTTATTTATCTCCTTAAGTTAACACTGCAGCAAAGTTAGCAGCTAAATTAGCTCGTAGAGTGTCTGCTGCTAGTTAGCTGCATTGCTTAATGTAGGCAGCTCCACTAAATGTGTGAAGTTAGATGTTAACAATCTGAGCCCAAGTATCACATCATATCTGTGAGAGACCTTCACCTGACTCTTGTATGAACCCGTTTAGTGAATTGAGGCAGTGTGTAATCTGTTTATTTCACAATACTGAAGACAGTTTAACTCAGTGATTCTTACTTAGCTGAATAGGAGATACAGGGCACAAAGAGGAATGCTGTCACTTAGCACTAGCTGCTCTGGGGATTATATTCTTGTTGCATTTTAGTTCTTCAGAAGTTATTTCTTACTGTTGTAGGGTGCATAGACTTCAAATCCAACAGGTTTTCTTGGAACATAAGAGCACTCCATCTAGCTTGCAGCATGGTCTTCTATTTCAGTACTTAGTGTACCCCAAGACTAAGAAATTAAGATTTTGGATCAGGTTATGTTTTTTTGCTTTTGGGGGTTTTTTTGGTTGTTTTTTTTTGTTGTTGTTGTTGTTGAAGCATTTGACTAAAGGAGTTGGAGTCCAATCCCTACTGCACTGCTGGGAATCAAGCATAGTGCCAATGATCCTCTGGTCTTTACCAAAATGTACACAAGCATCTCTGGTCTTAGTGTCACGTGCCTTGTCTGCTTTATAGTCAAAATGACTAGTGTGAATGCAGACGTGACTAACAGATTTTTCTATTCCTTGTCACAAGTGTGGACATTATAAGAGGTGTCACTCTCAGCCACAGAATATCTTAAACAAGAATAGGTTCACTTTCACTGTGACCAGACTTTGCCCTTTCACTGTTCAGGCACAATCATTCAAACTCCATCTTGTACAACTATTCAAAAGCAAAACTTAACTCTCATAGTTTGAATGGAGCAGGTCTTACATGTTCTGTGGTAGAAGTAATTTGTTCTTTCTTTTTTGTTTGTTTGTTTGTTTGTTGGTTGTTGTTTTTTTAGCCCCAGCTGAAGTCTTAGATTTGATGGTGACTAATGATGACAGCTCAGATACTTTAAAAGTTAAGTGGAGAAAACCTTCAGGAAACCTCAATTTCTATAATATCACTCTGTCTCATCTTGGATCAGTTAAAGAAGTCAAAACTTTACAGCCACTGGTCACAGAGACTCACTTTGACAAGCTAACTCCAGGTCGTCTTTATCAGGTTACTGCCCGCACAATCAGTGGTGAACTGTTTACTGATCGGATGGCAACTGGCAGGACGTGTAAGTCTTCTACTTCAGTAAGAACATTATAACCAGTGCTACTTTTGCCTATATTGGCCTTGTAGAAAATCATTGAGGGAGACAAAATTATTTGGATTCCAGGCAAAATAAGATAGAGCACAGAATTTTTTTGAGAGTACCCCTTCCTGACTCTCTGGCAACAGTTACATCTGGCAGACAAAAGTAGCTCAAGCATGGCTTGGGAGCAGGAAACACAACAAAGTTGGTTAGTTTGTTACAAAACTGTTCCACGCTACTGCACTTAAGACCAACTTCATTATCTCAAATTCAACTGGGCAGAATATATAAAATGAGTTACATTGTGGGGAAGTCTGCATGTAGTCAATTTGTTAATGGATTTTTAAGTAGTTTTGCAAGGTCTAAGATTATCCTTTGCTCCAGATACAGATCTACAAATAGGAAAAGATCAGATCTCAGCTTTCTTTACTAATAACAGCATGGTTTAAGGAAGGCACGTGGCAGTCTCAGTAGAGCTGGGTTATGTTTTGTTTATATTTTTTTCAGAAGTATAATTTTCTTTCAGGTATCTCTTGCATGGGTTGTAAACCTCAAAAATCCTGGCATAATTCTCCCACAGCATTACTGGCCACAAAGACACGCCATCTTCTCCACACCAGCCTAGCCCAGGTGGAATTTAGATTGGGGGGGAAACCATGAGTGAGTGAAGACTACATAAATAAATTGTTCATAGACTTAAAGCTAAAAAGTATAAAATGTGTGTGTGAGGCAGAGAGAGCAAAGTATTCATTTCAGAGAATATTTATCATCTACAACTAAATATCTCATGTGAAAGGTGCATCCTTGACATATCTAGCTGCTACCTCATTCTCAGTGCATGCTGGAGAAGACTTAAAAATCCTTTCATGTCCATTAAGTACAAAGCTGGACTGGTTACATGCATGTCTTTTTATTTGTCTAGCCTACCATTAAAGACCTTTAAAATTACCATCTCCTCCTGAAGGGAGAGTTTCAGGCCCTCACTCAAACCACTGAACCCCAAATTTGAGACCTAGACTCAGTACTTTCAAAGTCAGGGGTCTAGAAGTCCCATTTCTAAGGATGCTGAGCATGTGTAATTCCTTTCCTTGACTTTTCCATAGATACCAAGAGCTTTCAAAACAGAGTCACTTTAGCAGAAGCTTTGTGGTCTAAAGATAGATCTGTAAATCCAGGGTGTCAGGTCTACATGTACTGAAGGGGTTAGACTCCTGGGATCCCTCTGTAACTCACGGGGAGAGCCTGGTGCCTTAGAACATAATCCACATAGCTGTGTATTGAGAAGGTGCCTATAGCAGCAGAACCTGCTGAGGACTGTTGTGACAAGGAATATGGACATCTCAGGGACTGAAACTTTGTACCACAAGGGTGTAATGATACTCAGCTAATTTGAAATGGCAGAACTTTACTGTGATGTAAGTACATCTGTGCTTCCTAACAAAACACTGTGTGCTTTTATCTACTCACTCAGCAATTGAAACGTCTTCCATATTCACTGGAATATAGGAGGTCTAGGTTTAGTAGCCAGTTATGCCTATGGGAAGTGAAACTGCTATGTATTTTGTAGTGCTGGTAGAAATCTCTCAATCCTTTGCTAGATACTGTGAAAACAAATATTAACTAAGCCAGAGAAAACATGAGAACATGATCCTAGCCTTGTAGTTTACAGTTAATGCTTGCTAATTGTCTCAGGACTCCAACACTGAGTATCTTAACCTAAGCTATTGGTATCCTAACTTAAGGGCCTGCATCTGTCTCCACTTGGTGTGGTTAGTATTTAATTATTCCATGAAAATCAGAAAGGCTTCAGTGGTCCAGTGTGACCTGCAGCAGTAGGGCAGGAAGGTTGAACATGTAAATACAGGACCTTGAAGTGAAGGACAGGATGGACTGGATGCTTTGTTGGATGTCAGTTTGAACCTCAGTGCATTATAGCTGGGGAAGGACTAAGACACACAAGGCCTTTGTGGAAGAAGCCATCAGATTTTGTATTTCTGCTGCTGAGATCAGAATTTGGCTCATAGTGGTTAAAATTTTTGCCTTAGCTTTGAAAAAGAATGGTTAACAGTTTCTAAATGAAAGTAAGTCTAGGAAAAAGCTGGGAAGCTAAATGAAAACAGCAAGATACATCTGAGAAGTGCAGAACAGAGATTTTTACCTGCCCTAAGAAGTATTCTCCATTTCTGATGTCAGAAACCAACAGTGAAAAAGTGAATGGTTTGAGTGAGGAAGAGTAAAAATTACCTCTAAAAGAATGCCAGCCTTTGTGACAAGATACCTCACGATGCTTTAACTGCTCCAAGTACTTCTAAAATAGCTACGCTGCAAGACAACTTTTGCCAGAGTGCAGTTATCTCTTGCCGGACATATTCCATTTCAAAACTACTATCTCACTCTCTGTATTTCAGTTCCCCAGATGGTTTCTGATCTGAAAGCCGGTGGTGGTGGCTGGCTGAGGTCTCTGCGAGTGACCTGGCTGCCCCCTGCGGGAGACTGGGAGAGGTATCGCCTGCTCCTGTGGAACCGCTCGGCCCTGGTGCTCAACACCACCCTCGAGAAGGACACCACGGAGTACCTCATCCACGACGTGGGCCTCATCCCGGGGAGGCAGTACAGCGTGGATATCATTGTGGAGAGTGGCAACTTGCAGAGCAAGACTAGCTGCACGGGGAGAACAGGTCAGCATGCTCCTTCGCAAAGTGTGGAAGTGCCAAATGTTCAGCTGGGCTCTGTGGACAATGAGAAATAAAGGGTGCCTGGGAATGCACAGATCAATTCCACTATTAATATAGCAAAAGAGAACTCCCTTATTAACAACAGAAATAATTATTTTTAGCAGTTCTGTGAAAATTTTCAGGGTTATTTTTGTGGTAACTTTTTTTTAGTGAAAGTTTTGTGAGTTATCACTACTGTCTGTCACGACTGAGATTTCACTACATGTACAACATTTCAGTTATATTTTGTAGCTGATTGTAAGCACCCTATGTAGGTCTTGAAGAGAGCAGTATAGATCCTCCTGTATTTTTCACTGGTATTTCCAGTGACAAACTGGTTTCCTTGCAAGCCTGTATAAAGAATATCCGCAGTGTTAACAAAAGCTGGCTGAGGTGTTTCTTAGTGTGGCTGTTCCATAACATCCCAGTTTTTCTTCCTGTGCTCCAGAAAGAAAATGGAGTTAGTCTGTTCCAAGTCAGCTTCCCTTTTCCAAAGGAAATCCATACACACTGCAGTGACATAAGTGGAATTCTTTGGCAGCGTGTTAGTCACAGCCACATCTGATTGCTTCACACTTAAAAAATAATTGCAATATAACTGTTAATGTTTCTGATCTATGAATGCAAAGTGCAATTCAGAGGAAAAGATGACTTGGAGGAGGAGCATCAGGCAAGGCTCAAATTCAAGCCTTATCTCACTGGAGAATGTGAGATAAGATAGAAGCACCCCTACTTTATCCTCACCCTTCCTTGTGCCCACCTTTCCTGCTACTCTCTACCTGTCCTTCCCCAAGGGCTTCATTTATTAATTTTGCACAATGGCAAGACCAGTTAGAAGCTCCAGAACAGAAATTTTCTCTAACTTCCAGGCACATTGATCAGAGCAAGACACAGTCTCATCTTGCTTTCTTTGATGTATGTTACAAGTAAAAAAGTTTATGGATTTACTTTGAGTTGACACAACTAAGCGATTAGAACATTGTCCAATAAAATCCAGAAGTGGATATATCACAACTGTTTGACCCATAGTCATGTACATAATGTACCTATTATGAAACAAAGATATTAGGCCCTATTCTGACCTATTTTTCTGCTTACATAAACCCACAGTCTTGGAAAGTGAGTTGCATTTCAGTGTAATAGGGAAAAAGTCAGATCAGGGGACTATGTTAGGTAATAGATGCCCTCTGTGTGCATGTATGCATACATGTATATGAACACACACAGTAATTCACTGATCGGATTTCTTCTTTTATACCTCTGTATGTTTGGAGTGCCTCCCAAATTGACTGACATATGAATCAGTGCAAAATCAGAGGCACTGACCCTATAATTTGTGTCTTTGTTACAGCTAAATAGGTGTAGATCGGTTTTATAGTTCAAGAGGAAGCTCACTGACTTTGCTGCATTTCCATTCATACTAAAATATATATCGTGACTAAGTTTAAACCTAAGCATTACAGCCATAATGCATTGCTGAAGTCATCTGCTACAGCCCTTTACTGGAGGAGTAGCACAAATACTAGATTTGTAAGATTGACTTCCTAGAGGAAGGTAATGAATCTCCTCTTGATTTGAAATCCTCTGTTACTGTCACATTTCTGTCTGATAGGACAGATTCCTTATGTATGTGTATGGCTAGGCTTCGCGAACGAAGATCCAGGGAGGGCTCCACCCACACTCCNGATTCCTTATAGCAGCTTGAGATATGGCATGTCTGTTCACTAAAGAGTTCTGTTCATGTCGTGATATTTGTGTACTTCTACAGCTCCTGAGCCTGTTCTCCAGCTCCGTGTGAAGCATGCTAATGAATCTTCACTTAGTGTCATGTGGATGACTCCTGTTGCAGAATGGGACAGCTATGTGGTATCCCTAGGAGACAGGGATCTTACTGTCATAAAAAAGGGGCTTGCAAAAGAAGCTAAGGAATTTACTTTCACTGACTTGGTGCCGGGAAGGAAATACACAGCTACCATCACTACGATTAGTGGGATTTTAAGCAACTGGACTTCCGTGGAAGGAAGAACAGGTATCATCCTGTCAAACTATTTTAATCTTTACTTCTATTAACCATTAACAACTTTCTTTGCTTTGTAGTGAACTGAATGAACTTAGTGTCTAAATCTCAGAAATCCTGAATTTATGTTTCTTAATAGGAAAGTCTCTCATTCTTGATAGTTATCTTGCAGTATTTATTTTTGGTTTTGGGGACATTGATACGTAATTCCTGACAAAACAGTTTTCTGAAATATTATGCCTGATCAATTTACATTAGCACAAGATTCCTCATTAGAAGGACAATTTTCACTGAGTGTCTTCAGGAAGGTCACTTCCTTGATTCCAAGCATTCATCATCTGGAAAAGAAAATACAAAACACCACCACACAGGAAAATGTTGCATTAGGGAGAAGATTCCAGTGTTGACAGACAAAAAACATAAGTTATCTTGAAATTGTATTTTGGATCTCTCTTATCTTCTGATTCCAGAATCTGTATATGTTACTTAGGATGATGCCTGTGACACAAAGAAGTTCCCATTCCTACTCCCTGCATGATGCTAACTTTGTGCGTGTGTGCAAGTTTTAAACCATGTGTGCTGCTTTACTCTGTTTGACTTATGCATTCTCCAGTGCAAA
The DNA here is from genome assembly GCA_013396975.1 of Bucco capensis. NCBI lineage: Eukaryota > Metazoa > Chordata > Aves > Piciformes > Bucconidae > Bucco > Bucco capensis. Next base: position 1,534,792 of record VWZO01003221.1, read on the forward strand.
AAAAAAGTCTTAAAATGTAGCTGTGGTCTGGTACAGAACAGGGAAGAACAAGCTATGAGTGTATGAATATAGTTGTGTCTGTGACTTGATAGTGGTCCTTGCTTAAATGTTGTAACTCCTTCCATGGCCTGAAAAGTTTGACTTACACTTTCATTTCTCTGATACGTGATTAGATAGCTGGGATTTCACTTCCTTGTGCCCCTTTAGGAGGCATAGTCAGGCATAAAGGTTACAGTCTCCCACTTTGCTAGTGTGAACAAATGCTTGAAAACACAGCAGGCAGGAAAGGGGGGTCAGCATTACATTCAAAATGATAAAAAACAAAGATCAGTGAATTTGATCTTAGGCCCTTGATAAGCATTCCAAATGTCTGAATCTCCTGTGCAGTAGGACAGCTTACTAGGCTTGCAAAATATTGCTGTAAATGTGACAGAAATAGGTCTTACTTGCATCCCAGGTTAGTCAGCTTCTCAGAAAGCCTGAAGTATCACTAAAAATGCCTTTAGCACCCAAGTGTGGCACTTCAGTATCTTGTTGAAGCTTACTATGTCATGACAGTATTATAAAAAGGTGGGATTTTTGATTCCATTTTTATCAATATTTCATTTTTTCAGCTATGTACCTAATTTTCTAGTGTTTGTTAATGACTGCTAATCAAGTACTATGCATGCAAAAAGGTTTGTATACAACAAGAGATGAAGCTTGCAATCACATTTTGTAAAGTTATTGTTCTTTTTTCAGTTATGCTTGGTCATGTAAGCAGAAATACCTAGAAAGGAGTAACTGTATTTCCTTGCTTTGACCAGATATTGTCAAATTTAAAGAAAGGGGGGTGGGGGGGGGGGAGGATTTTGGTTAAAATTTATGCTAGATATTACATTCCTTTTGTTCTTTCTCATAACTTTTATCTATTAATTCATCTTTTGATGGTAGAAACGTTACCATCCTGCAGATCAAATGACTTCAAAAGTAAAACCCAAACCATCCTTCTCAGTTACCCTCAAAATTAAAGGGTCTGGCACTTCTCCGAGGTATAGATGACTGTGGCTGAGGTATCCATCAAACTAGTTTGCCATTTAATAGGAATGAGAGACAGGGAATAGGAGACAAAAGGGAAAATGAAAGACACAGACTGTCTTTGATATAGTCATCAAAACCACAAATGATTTCCTAAATTAATGGCTTTTGTTTAATGATACTTCTCTTCAAGTTTCCCTGATCTTGAATCATTTTGGTCTGACTGAGAAAAGCTGTGCTAAAGCCTGAAAGACCTTTCTGTGCCTTAGATATTTTCCCATAGACCACATCCCATCAGACAGGAAGCAGTCCACAGTTAGATTATTTTTAGTCATGTTGAGTCTGGCTGCAAATTGGAATGTTCTTCTGATGCACTTCCTCAGTGTGACTAAATTTGGGTTGTTTGGGGGATTTTGTTTTGTTTTATTTTGTTACTCCTCAGTAACATTATGACAATTTTCTTTGCAGTGCCAGCCCAAGTGACTGGTCTGACTGTGGCAAGTCAGGGATCAACCAACAGCTTGTTCACTAACTGGACAAGAGCACTGGGAGATGTAGATGCATACCAAGTGCTACTGATTCATGAGAATGTTGTCATTAAAAATGAGACTGTTTCCAGTGAAACCAACAGATACCACTTCTATCCCCTGAAACCTGGAGGACTCTATTCAGTTGTTGTCACCACTGTCAGCGGGGGAATATCTTCAAGGCAAACAATCGCAGAGGGGAGGACAGGTAAAAACAATAATAATCCAGCATGTCTTCTGACAGTTCCTAAAAGATGAATTTATTAAAGAGAGTGGCCTTGCGATTAAGCCATGACAATGTGAATTCAGAAATACAAGAGTTTCAGCCATGTAATTCCTGTATGTGACCTTAGGCACACTGTAGGTCTGGATTATGTTAACACAGCTTTAGGGTACTAATTGCTCTGCCTACAGTAGGAACTCTGTACAGTAGAATCACTGTGTAGTGAAGGTAAAAAAAAATGCCCTGAGAGTGCCATGCAACTGTGGTGGGTGAATCCATTGACTAGATGATAGCTTAGGGTAATTGTCCCTTACTTAGGTGTGCAAATTAGTTGCTTAAAGGTGGTGGGATGAATTTCTCTCTCTCTCATGACCTTTTTTTCTCCAATCCAACATTAAAGAATGTCCACCAGGATTAATTGCTCTTTATGAGGCCCTTCTATACTGTATAGGATGAAATTTACTATTGCATCAGATTCTGTAAGTTTAGTGATTCATGAAATGTAATATCAATCCTTTGGATATTTAGACAGATGGAAAAATTGACAACACAGTGCAATTTCATCCTTCATGTGAATTTGGCAAAGACCAGGCAGATTGCTGCAATGTTCTAATAGAAAACAACTATTTTCAGGTGGAAAAACAAACAAACAAAATAACCCACTAACCAGTTAGAGAAGAATAACACTAAAAGACTTAAAGTACATAAACATCTTTTGTAAAATCTTCTAATTTTTTTTACCCTGACAGCTGATGACCAGCCCCTCTACTGAGGTAAGTCAGTTCAGTGCATCACAGTCCAGTGAAAATGTGGCAGTTCATTATGATTAAGATTTGCCCCTGTAATAACTCTGATAGTATTGTACCAGGGTGATGACAGTTATGACAAAGTGGAGTCTAGGCTCACCGTGCTGGCTTGAAACACAAATTGCATTTTGGCCACTAGGTGTCAGAGAACTCATTTGTAAATGATATACATTCTGCTATGGACCTTAACTTCATGCAAGCCTCAGTAGTTATTGCTGATGAGTCGTCTTCTGGAATTTTAGAAGTGCTAGGATCTTGCCACCAAAGACAATTTACTTGCAGATGAGTACTGCTGAGTGGGAATTGGTGCAGAGCTTCTCAGGAGTCCCAGACTGCTTATTTTGCTGGGTGGCATTCCGGGCATTCTCACAACAATAGGAATTGGCTAGTTAAAACTCTTCTGGTTTTTCCTCTTTGTTGTACAGTTCCTTCCAGCGTGACTGGAGTAACAGTAAATAACTCGGGTCGCAGTGACTACCTCAGTGTTTCGTGGCTGCCAGCTTCTGGAGATGTAGACAGTTACTTGGTAACGCTCTCTCATGATGACCAGATTGTTCAGACTCTCACCATTTCCAAATCCTTCAGTGAATGCTCCTTCAGCAGCCTTACTCCTGGAACACTTTACAATGTGATGATAACCACGAAGAGTGGGAAGTATGAAAATTATTCTTTCGGCCAGGAGCGAACAGGTAAAGAAAGCCTCTGAGCAAATCCAGTTGCTATAACCACTTTCTATAGCCATTATCAATGATTGCTCTATCAATATCTTATCAAACTAGGATGGGTGAGTAGGAGCTGAAGGGTCAAACCATGAAATTACAGCTTTACAGACAACATTGCTCTTATGTCCTTACTGCTGCTTTATGCCATACAAAATTACTTTAGCATTAATAAGTCACCTGTCAGTTCTTTTTAGTGAGAAATCATGTATAAGTTTTGGCTCAAATGCATTTTCCTGCCCATTCCCTCTCTACTTGACTCTTCAAGTATATGCTGCAGAGCATCCACCCAAAAAGTTATGTAAACGTTGAAAGAATGGGGGAGGATAGGCTAACTACCAGAATATTAGTAACATGTCACTTAAATGAGTAACACCTATATCTATTGGGTTTGGTCATACAACACCCTTGTCTATAGTTTGGGCATGCAGTGTTCAAGGAGATTATGACAGGATTAGAGGAATTTCAGAGAAGGGTGGCAATAGTGATGGAAACCTTTGTAAAACTTCCTCAGAGACTGAAAAGACTGAGACCTGGTGAACCAGTAGAATAGAAGAAAGATGGTAAGGGGCATTCAAACTAAAGAGAGTATTAAGTTAGAGCAATTTTAGTCTTCATATGATGTAAGTGAAAATCCAAGGGACATCCATTTAAATGAGAAGCAAATTCAGGATTAGTGTGAAACTTTGGAACTCACTACCCAAAGAAAAATTAGCCAAGTTCCAAAAGACTAAAAATTGGAAAGGTAAACTAATGTCATATGACGTAAAACAGCCTGGAAACTGCAGTTGCTATTTTGGAAGGTAGAGTATTGCTTAAATCCACATTGTGGTCTTTTTGCAACTTCCTCTGAAAAGTCTGGTAATTACCACAAAGAGTCTGCTACAGCAACTCCTGTTACTTCAGGAAGTTACTGCTTTCTGAATCTTTTGTGTTTCTTCTTTCAGTCCCTTCAAGTGTTCAGGGACTTACTGTCAGCAATTCAGCCAGAAGTGACTACTTGAAGGTGTCCTGGTTACATGCCTCTGGATATTTTGATAATTATGAAGTGATCATCAAGAACAACAATGATTTCATTCAAACAAGAACTGTCCCAAAGGATGAAAATGAATGTGTGTTCACTAATCTGGTCCCAGGGAGGCAGTACAGTGTCACAGTCAGCACAAGGAGTGGAAAATATGAAACTAGTGAGAGGGTCTACGGCAGAACAAGTAAGTAAACACCCTGACATACTCCAGGATTTTTTCTGTTTACTGTAGCTGGGCTCAAAAATCTCACGAGATTTTAATATAGAATGATTATTTTCTATTTGCCTTACATGGTCTTAAAAACCTCATGTGACTTTAACATAGTGTTGAGTGTGACTCTTTGAATGTGTCATTCCAAATACAGAAAGCAGTATTTAGTTTATGACCAATGTTTAAGCTACAGACATATAGGAAGTGAAATAAGAGGCCCGTGCTCTGAACTTGGAAAGCAAGTGTTGAAACATGGAAAACTGAGAAACAGTTGTACAGATTTCCACATAAACTTAGTACTTTTGCTTAAACTATGCTGGAATGTACAAGATAGATGTTGGGTTTTTTTATCATGGAAATGCGTAAGGAAGAAGATAGGCTAGACCTCACTTTGCTCAAATTACCCCAAGAACATAGGCTAGACCTCACTTTGCTCAAATTACCCCAAGAACTAGAGTTGGAGAGCACAGAGCAAGAGTGGTAAAGTGCCTGATTATGAGCCAGCAGGGATCTGGATGCAATCTGCCTGTCTTCACCTAGCATTATATGTAAGCTAACGAGGCATGCTAAAAAAACAAGTTTATTACACTGATGTAGCCCTGGGCAAAAATAAGGAGTTGGGAACTGAGCAACATGATGTTGCATCGAGTCTCCACTAGTTCAGGCCTTTTTGCACTACATTTGTACATGTAGATCCTACTCAATTTTTGTTGGCTGTGCAAGCTCCTTGAAGGCTCTGTTATTATCCATTTATTATTTTTATGCTGGTAAACAGTGGACTCCCTGTTCTGTAATGGGACCTTCCCGTGTTAGATATGGTGCAAAGCACAAACAGCAGTCTTTGCAAATAAGTGTAATCTACTGCTTTTCCTAGGGAGCTGAATGAAAAGTTTTAGCTTGGGAGCTGTTACCTTTTTGCTGTGGTCTGGTAATAAGTACTGAGAAGTTTAAAATCTTTGTTTTCACCTCTTCAGTGCCGGAGTCAGTGAAGGAACTGACTCTTAGTAACAGGAGCACAGAGGATCTGCAGGTAACTTGGTCAAAGGCTGAGGGAGATGTTGATAAATATGAGATTCAGCTTCTCTTCAATGATATGAAGATCTTCCCACCCATTTTCCTTGGGAACACCATTGAGGAGTATTGGTTCACAGCTTTGACTCCAGGACGTCTATACAAAATTCTTGTCTTGACCATCAGTGGAGATACACAGCGTGCTACTTTCATAGAAGGCCTAACAAGTAAGAAATAATATGGTATTTAAACTGTGTTGAGGCTTCTCTAGAGGAGAAAATGAGGCACAGAAAATCAAGGGTGAACTATGGTCTTATTTGAGTGCCTGTAACACTGCTGCAAAGACAGCAGATCTCATTGAAAAACACACTAGTATTTCAGCCAACTTGACCTGTGCTTTATAAACAAATGTCACAGTTACCAATATTTGATTACTGGCAGATAATCTGATTTGTTGCATAGGAATGCTATTGAGATGTCAGTGTTTGGGTTTCTGTTATTCCCATGCATGCCAGTTGTTTGCTTAGTATCTCTAATCACTTAAGCTGTTTTATGCCTCTGTTTACCCACCTGAAATAAATGGGTGAGATTATAACTGCAGAATGGCTACGTGTACATAAAGAGCTTTGATTTTCTGAGATGTTTCTAAAGCATCATTTGGAGAAGAGGGAGGTTATCCAGATAAAAGAATATAGAAATATTTTTCTATTGGACTTGTATTTTCTTTGCATTTAGTCCTATAAACACATAGAATTGCTTTTCTAAAATGGTACAATTCTACACAAATGTCTTTCAGCTTTACTTGTGTTTACCCACAAATGAAATTATTTATACCTGTAAATGCTCTTTGTCCTATGAATCATTTGCTGTAGTCATATAAATGCAAGAATTTAAAAGTCTGAATCAAACAGGATGTTTGTGAGCAGATGCCTTTGTGTTCCCTTTTTTTTCCTCCAGTTCCAAGTGCAGTCAGAAACATTCGTGTGTCACCTAACGACATGACAAACAGCCTGAAAGTGAGCTGGACTCCTGGAAGTGGAGATGTTGATTCCTACACAGTGACTATATTTCAGCAAAGCCATCAGCTTGATTCCCAGAGTGTCTCCAAACATGTCTCTGAGCATGTATTTCACAAGTTGGAAGCTGGGGAGCAGTATCAGGTGGTGGTGCAATCTAACAGTGGCACCTTGCACAACAGTTTAGCAGCTTTTGGGAGAACAAGTACGTTTCTTTTGAGACAAGGTGCAAGTTGCAGTATGTCTTCCCAGAAGCTGATCCTTATTTAATAATGCATATAAATCTTATCTGCCATTGGGTATGGGGACAACTGGACTCATGAGAAGGTATCTTAAAGAGCGTGAGTCTTCACTCTTACAAACACTTTGGCATGTGACTGTTAATACTAGTGAGATCTGTTGTGTGAGTAGCTTTACCTGGGTGAGTGTGTGTGGGATTCAACCCCCAGTTCATCATATGAAGGTATGCTCTGAAGGCAGTTCTAGCCCTCCCCAGTCCTATGCCTGTACCCTTCTGACACATACATCTACAGGACTCAATGTGGTCAAATACTGTGTTCTAGCAGAACCCATTGCAGGGTCAAGGCTTGTTGGAAAATGTACTGCCCCAATATACCACGTCAGAACACACAAGAGAGTGGAACACCTTGTTTTCAGTCCATCCTCTCTTTAGCACCTACATGTGTTTGCTGTGGCCTTGACTTTTATGCAACAGCTGCTGGCTAACATTTTCTATTGTGTGCCACCATTTTACACCAACTTACAACTTCTTTATTTTTTAGTTTTCTTCATGTGCCTTTCTTAACTGCTTTGGTTAGTTCATCTCACCATCTTTCGCCTTCTCTTCATGATGATTTATGTATGCCTTTTGCTTCTCCATGCCCAGTTCAGATGTTTTTGATGCTCTATATCCTCACCTGACTGTATTTATGTCTAGGAATTATTTGCTTGTGCAAACACATGCACAGATATCCCTTTTCCCACAGGTGAATAGGCAAACATGTAAAGATCTCCTCTGTTAATTACTGTAATCACAGTTATGTATTGAACAGGCCATATTTCTCTTAGTAATGTTCTGCCTTTAATTGTTCCTCCAGTTCCAGCCTCTGTCCAGGAGTTAGTAGCACATCATGCTTACAGCAGTCATTCCTTGTTAGTAACCTGGCAGAAAGCTCCTGGTGTAGCTGAAAGATATGACATTCTGCTCTTGAATGAACAAGGAATCCTCCTGAGCAACAAATCAGAGCCAGCTACTGCCAAACAGCACAAATTTGAAGATTTATTAGCTGGAAAGAAGTATAAAATACAAGTCTTGACAGTCAGTGGCGGTCTCTTCAGTAAACGAGCAGAAACATTTGGCCGAACAGGTAATTAGAACATCTTGGTTTATTTATAGTTCCTTCAGCCAGATAGCATTAAATACCCCAATCATCTGTATTGTCTTGGTTCTGGAAAAATTCTAGTAGTAGAATCCAGGGATTTATGCATCATTTTTCCTGATATGTCCTTGGTATGTGAATCTGAAATTTGTTAGCGTGATAATCTGGTCATGGTTCATAAAGAGGGAAGCTGCTGAATACTTCCCTCAGTCTCTTACAGAACTACCTGAAGGCTTTCTTGTCATCAGGTTTTTTATTCACAATCTCAAGGCTCTTAGTGTAGGATGTGATGTGAAAACACACCTCCAAACTTAGAGCCAAATCTTACAGTCATTACTCAAAGCTTCTTGCGGGAACTAATGAACAATTCTTTGTGAGGACAGGCTGGAGAACCAAGCCTGCTGGGAAATACAAACAATGGATTGGAGAGACTCAGTGGCACCTCAGAAATACTTCCGCTCGCTTCTGAAAGTTGCAGTTAATATTACTTGGCTACTTGTAGCTTAATTGGAATGTATTCAGCTGTGACTTTTTACTTTCTTAAAGGTTCAACTTAGTGGCTAGACAATTTTGTATTTACTCTTGCATTTCTCCTTTTCAGTTCCAGCAGCTGTCACAAATCTGAAGGTCACAGAGAACACCACTGACCGACTGTCCTTCAGCTGGACCACCTCACAGGGGGAGCTTGATTCATATGACATCTTCCTATACAACCCAGACAAGTCCCTTCATGACAGAATTTCAGGAGAGCAGCACCTCCAGCAGTGTTCATTCCAGAATCTGCAGCAAGGCAGGATGTATCGGATGGTGATTGTTACTCACAGCGGAGAGCTCACTAATGAGTCATCTGTCTTTGGAAGAACAGGTAAGAATATCCCCACTATGGGGAACACCAGTGATCTGGTCTGAGCTCTAATCTAGTATGATTCTTGTGCTAGATTACAGCAACTATTGGCCCTTGCACATGAAAAGCATTAGACAAGAGGATAAATTCTGAATGATGTAGTTACAAGAGGAAAAATGAAACAAAGACATTTACAATAGTTCCTAGGTACTCAGGTCAGGAGAAGGACATCCCAATGTATGCTGCTTAAGCCTTAGAGGAAAACAAGTGTCTCCCATCCTAAAAGCAATATTAGTCTGAGTGGAAAAGACAGAAAGTAAAGCATATAGATTTCTTGGGGTAGACAATCTACCAGTGAAATAAAACTTGTTTGCTCTGGGGAGCTCTAGCTGCAGCTCTGTGTTTGTTCAGCCACACATGGGAAGCATGTGCTAGGAAGTTTCCTAAGCAGCTCTAGCAGCCCTGACACTAAAACCTTTCTTTATCCTCTGAGGCACCACAGAGTAACTGCTCTGTAAGACTGCCTCTGGACTTTCTTCTGCTACCTCAGAATTGGGTATTGCCAGACAGTGACTGGGAAAAAGCCGCTTAACATTTGTAAAACTATTACAAATATTTAAGTCTCTTTTGGGGACAGTAGCTGTTCAAAATAAGAAAGGAAACTATCGAGAGATATACTTCTTCATGGTTCCTGGCTTTTTGGCCAGCTGTGGTGATGTCCACTTTGTTACATGACTGCCATTACAGGAGAAGTGTAAGGTCTGCTTGAACTCATTGCTTTTCCTCACCCTAAGGATATTATACATCAAGTAATAATATCTTTTTTTTCAGTACCAGCCCCAGTTGTTGGTCTCAAGGCATCCAACCAAAACATGACAGACAGTCTGTGGTTCACCTGGGGTCCAGCAGCAGGAGATGTGGACTTCTATGAGCTGAATCTTTACAACCCAAATGGGACACAGAAAGAAACATGGCACAGGAAAGATCTGAAAGAGTGGCATTTCCAGGGGCTTGTTCCTGGTAGAAAGTACACTCTGGTTGTGGTGACTCACAGTGGTGACCTGACCAACACAGCAAATGCTGAAGGAAGAACAGGTAAAAGACACAAAAGCTTTGGAATTTTTGTTTAGTCCTATCTGTCAGAATTCCTATTAGTTCAGAGATATGCAATGGATTTATTCTGAGGGAGGATTTATTGTAAGAGTCACTGAAGATATAATGGTAAAGGATATCCTTAAGGGAATTAAACTAATGATGTGTGATTTCGTTACCACTGTTTTTCTTTCAAAGGCCTAGGAATATGTAATGTCTGTGAAAGTCATCACCATCTGCACAGATGCAGTAACTGGTTGCGTATACAAGATAGTATAAACCACTTTGTGATGTGTGAAGAAAATAATGCATGTGTTATCTTATTTGTCTTGTGTAAAAAACTGATAATCTTTTTTCTTCCTTTTCCCTCCCTTTCTGTGTAGCACCCAGTCCTCCTAACACTATATCATTTACTGATGTTGCAAACACTTCTTTATCAGTCACATGGCTGGGTCCTCCAGACTGGACAGACTACGATGATTTTGAGTTGCAATGGATTCCAAAGGATCCCCTCACAGTATTCAATCCCTACAGCAGCAGCAAATCTAAAGTACGCATTATTTATGGCTTGCGACCAGGCAGACTCTATGAGTTCAGTGTCAGAACTGTCAGTGGTGACAGCTGGAAGACATACAGTCAGTCACAGTCCGCAAGCGTGAGAACGAGTGAGTAACAATTTCCATTGCACCTTAACACTCAGCTGGAGAAGATGCAAAACTGCTGAATCTTAACAATTCCTTTCACAGTTGGTAATTTACATTAATAAATTCATGAATGACAGCAATGAATTCAGCTAGATTTTAAGCTCTTGCTGTGTGCAAGGTCAACTGTTTAAAGATTGAAAATGGACATACATTTACGATCTTCACATCCAGAGGGGGGCTGTTTGGTTTCAGAGCCTGAATCAGTTGGTTTCAGGGGTAAAATAAGGCTGAATATCCAAACTTCTCTAACAGTAGGATATTGAAATATTCAAAAACCTTCCGAGCAATCGGATAGGAAGAGTGAATGAAACACTGCTGTACAAGATTTGGAACTCGAATCAGAGTGTTTCACTGCTCTGCATTTCTGTCTGTGTCTGTGGGTCCACATTATCTCTAGCTGTCAGGCCAGAGCAAATCAGTAACAGACTGATTTGAAAAAGTGACCTGGAATTGTAAAAATGACTGAGCCTTGACAAACCCTCTTGTCACTTTGTGTGGCATTCAACTCCAGATTCACATCTGTGTTTAGTAAGTTGAATAGCTATTAGACTTCATTCAACATATTAATTACAATGAGAGCACAGCTGTGTCTTTAACCTGCATGTAATCAAATTTAGATGTCTGATATCTATGAATATAGATATATGAAAGTGAAGTTTCTTCTTTGTTATGTTGCACGTTGTAAATGGTGTTCCAATATTACATGGATAATGCATACTTCTGTGGTATGTTTTAGTAATATGGACATACTGTATGCTACCCAGGAAACCAGATGAGTCATGAGGTGACAGTATGACTGATACTGTTGACCACCTTCAAATAAGTTGTAACAGAGTTAGAGAAATCCATCACTTTGCAGTGTTGCTGTTCTTGTTTGCTTGTTTTCACCATTACTGAAGCTTCACAGACCCAATGAAGCTTATGTTGCTAGATCTCATTTTAGATAGCTAAAAATGAGTTAGGCAGCTTTGCCTGATAATCAGACTGTGTACGTTTGTAGCACAGGTGGGAATTTTGGCTCCCAGCCTATTGCTCTGACCAGACAGTAGATGCAGAATCCAGGGACTGTAGTGTGAGCAGAGTGTGTATGATGCCAGTCGCTTTTCCCACTGAGGTTCAACTTCTCAACATTCCTCTAGGACCAGACAAGATACAAAGTCTTCATTGTCGGCCTCAGACCTCTACTGCCATTGCATGTTCCTGGGCTCCTCCTGATTCTGACTTCGATGGGTATAGTGTTGAATGCAAAAAAATGGACACTCGTGAAGTAGAATTTTCTAAAAGGATAGAAAAAGACAAATCTCTACTTAATATTATGACCCTTGTTCCCCACAAGCGATACCTGGTGTCCATCAAGGTGCATTCTGCAGATATGACAAGTGAAGTAGTTGAAGACAGCACCATCACAATGATTGACCGTAAGTGGAATTCAGAGTTGTGGTGATGGGAGGCAGTAAGCAGCAATAAGCAATTGCTTGTGTTGATTAGACAGCAGAAGGAGATATGAACTCCACAATTACCTTTTGAAGTTTAGCCACCTGATTATATATCAAATGTTTCTTGTACATGCAATACAGTTTCAATAATACAGATTTTTAAAAGATTCAGAAATGTAGATCCTTAAAATCCTCACTTTCGCTGCACTGGTTCTCTGAAGGCTTTTCCCTATGCTCATTGCTTTCCAGTTTAATTCTGTAGTGTTACTGTTTGAGGCAGAGCTTTCTATCATACAAATAACATTTCCTATGGAAATTCTACAATCAGTTGGGAAAATGGTGCTCTGTAATTGGATGCTGTGTCTGGCTGACTCAGTTCTGTTCCTCTGGAAAAGGAAACAGAAATTTAGATGCTTAAAATAGGTAACTTCCTGTAGCAAGTGTGCTAAGTGGCCTCCAAATACCTGGCTTAAACCTTTGTTGTTTTTAGCAGCTACAATTTCTGATTTCATAGCTTTAGCAAGACTTTAATGCATTTCTATGTGAGCTTCTATAGAAATTCCTACTGAGGAGCTGCCACTGTTGTTATGGTTAAGTTAATGCTGCCTTGTTTCATCCTGTGGCAGTTTCCCTGTGGGAGGTGAAGATGCTTTCTTGATTGCAAAGAAAATAGATTCAGAGACTTGGGTCCAGTCAGCTGAGCTTTATTATGAATTGCATTTCCCTTACTAGGTCTAGCTCATAGTAAATACAGAGATAATGCTATCTGTTTTTCTACTCAGGTCCCCCTCAGCCGCCTCCAGATATACGAGTGAACAAAAGAGAGGTGCTGATTACCAAATCCTCCATTAACTTTACTTTTAACTGCAGCTGGTTTAGTGATACTAATGGAGCTGTGAAGTACTTTACTGTGGTTGTGAGAGAAGCTGATGGTAAGTGTCATGATTTAATACCATTCTCTCTATAGCCTATAGGAGCTGCATGGGGGAGGTACAGCCCTATCACTACACAGCAAAGGAGTTTCTCCTCATCTCATGGCTGTGTTTCATAGATGTTTTAGATCTATATCTGCTTCATAGCCTGGAGACTTAGGAGTTCAGTCTTCTGCTCAGAGTCAATAGCAACTGCAGAGCTTAGCCAGAAGCAGTAGTTAGCTTCTGTGCTGTAGGTTATACACTCAGGTATGTTCAGGAAATTTCCACAGTAGGAGACTATACTGGATGCCACTGACAGTGAACATGGAATAAACTGCCTTGCTGTACACCGATCTCAAAAGGTAGTTTAAATGTTACGTGAGAACAGTAAGACAACTTGTTTGGAGAAACATCAGTTAGCCATGCTGAGAAGGTAAAAGTAGCATCTCCCAGGTGGTGTTTGCTTAATGAAGGAAATGACTTTGCGTGCAGTACTGTAAGACAACAGAATTTGCCCTTGTAGCAATGTATGTAAACCTCCCTTTGTGCAGTTGACCTATACGTGACAGATAGATGTCTCAACAATTAATACTTTGTTTCACGAAGTGGCTTCATTTACTGGCATGCCAGGACATATTTTGTGACCCTTGAGAAAGTTTCTTAATCTCTGTTCATCAGCCCTTAGGGGGAAAAAAGCAGAGATAATACCTCCACCATCTACTGTCTTGTTTGTGCAGACTATAAAACTCTTTGAGAAAGGGACTACTTATTGCCATGGCTTTGCCTACCTGAATCTTTTGCACATTGTTTTGAGTTTCCATTCAGGGGACTCCTGTCATTTCCTATTTCATCTTTTCTCTATATACACTATACTTGTCAGTGTGCTGTTAGTTTTTTACTTGCTTTTTGAAATAGCTGGTGGTAGGATCCAGGAATCTGGATAACAGAGATCCCCAACAACACAAGAAAAATAGTCATAGCATTGAATTCAACCCATGCATGCCTGTTGAAGGATTGTATCTGGAAAAGTTACGCTGAGGTGTTTTGAGGAAATCTGTCTGAAGTTCCCCAGAAAAATAATACCAATGTTGGTTCTAGAAATAGGGTACCCTAACCACTGTAGCTTCATATTCGCAAGGTAGTCTATGCATCCTCCAAGAAATGCTAGAAAGTTGGATAAGAATATGTCTGTCAACAGCTTGAGCCTATAAACTGCATCATATTAATAGCTGTGGTATGTAAACCTTCTGTTTTTCTCTGCACATGATGTAGGCAGTGAAGGACCAAAGCCTGATGAGCAGCACCCATTACCTTCTTACCTGGAGTACAAACACAATGACTCTATACGCATCTACCAGACAAATTATTTTGCCAGTAGATGTGCTGAAAACCCTGACAATACCTATAAAACCTTTGACATCAAGCTTGGAGGAGAAATGGAAAATCTAGGAGGAAGATGTGATCCAGATCAGCAAAAATTCTGCGATGGACCTCTAAAGCCTCGGACTGCTTATAGGTTAGATTCATGTTGGTATCACAGAATGTCCTGAGTTGGAAGGGACCCACAAGGATCATCAAGTCTAACTCCTGTCTATACACAGGACAACCCCAAAGTTACACCATGCATCTAAGAGCATTGTCCAGAGGCTTCTTGAATTCAGTGAGAGTTGGTGCCTTAACTGCATCCCTGGGGAGCCTGTTCCAATGCTCCACCACTCTCTGGGTGAAGAACCTTTTCCTAATATCTAACCTGAGCCCCCCGGCACAGCTTCATGCCATTCCCCCGAGTCCTGTTGCTNCCTTGGCACAGCTTCATGCCATTCCCCTGAGTCCTGTTGCTGATTACCAGAGAGAATAGATCAGAACCTGCCCCTCCATCTCTGGTAGTTGTGCTCTATCACATTATTAGGCATGGTGCTGTCTGGATGCCAGGTACACTTGAGCTTCTGTGGATTAATAAGTGGGTTGTATGATGTTCTTTGTGTTTCACTGTGAATTTATAAAAGCTGTATCCATGCCCCTATTCCATAGGTATGAACCTGTCCTTCACTAGCATGGGAATGATATGATTGATTAAGCACAAAACTGTGCAGTGAGTAGATTTATTTCCTTCAACTTCATGAGGAGCTCTCCTATAGCTGCTAAGTTGTTCTTTGGAAAGACTTAAGTCAGATGATTACTTAACAGGAGAAGGCAAGGATGCTTCACTCAGTCTGTTTGACAACTCTACCCCACACCAGTTCTTTGGAAAATGCTAGAAAAACCTGGAGGTTATTCTAACCTGTGACGTGATCCCCAGGTTCCAGAGCTAGGCCTGAGTTAGCTGAAGTCTGTAAAAGAGTGTGACTGCCAAAACCAGTCTCAGCAGTTATGCAGAATGTGAGAGAAAACATGAGTTCCAGTGCAGCTCAGTTACGCCCCTCCTGCAGGCAAACGCTCTCCCAAGAGGTCTACTGACTGGACAGCCACATGGATGTGAGCCAGGGAGCATACATCATGCCTCTCAGCTGCTTCATCATAAAGAGAGTGCCACCCTACCACATACTGCTCTCATTCAGGCACATTTTCCAAAAATTCAGTCAAGAAAATGCTGACATTACCTGGAGAACTGAGGACTGTAACATTTCTTCATTAGCACAGCTCTGCCCAGCCATGTGAAGGGAGAATGTGTCCCCACTGACAAGCATTTCTGAGCCCTCTCCACACTAAAGCTTCTCCTAGTCCTGCCTTCAGGCATGGTCAGATTGTGTGTGCCAGAGCCCCATCTGTTACTTCTGAGCCTGTACTAGCTGGGCTCTCCCAACTCTAGTATTTAATTCAGGTGCCTTCAACCATCTGTGGTCAGTGGAAAGGTTTTAATTATCTCCCAGAAGCAAATGAGTTCTTACTTTGCTGCTGTTGGTTCTGAATATCTAATGAACTATAACTGTAATGGTACTGGTTCTTTTAGGATCAGCATACGGGCTTTTACCCAGCTCTTCAGTGAAGACCCGAAGGA
Organism: Bucco capensis; assembly: GCA_013396975.1. NCBI lineage: Eukaryota > Metazoa > Chordata > Aves > Piciformes > Bucconidae > Bucco > Bucco capensis. Next base: position 1,550,716 of record VWZO01003221.1, read on the forward strand.
ACTCCCTAAACCACTTTTTGCAGACACCTTCTTCTCTTTACCAATCACTACAGAGGCAGGTTAGTTTTAGGCTTGGTTTTCAGTGTCTGTAGCATGTGATATATATATTGTGGCTTGGAACACTCCAGTATCTAGAACTGTTTTCAAGGTGTGGTACTGAACCAGATTGTTTTTCGTGTCCCAAAAGCTGCTCTGAAATAAGGCTGGAGCCATAGCTTATCCAGCCTCAGTTTGAAATTTCAGAGGAGTGCTCAATGGTGCTGCTGACAGTGGAGGAAAGGGTGAATGCTCAGGGAAGCTGTCACTAAGAAAGCTTCAAAGTGCAAGAGAAGCAAACTTCCATATAATGGTGCTGTATTCTCTTTTACCTTTGTTGTGAGTGAAAGATTTGTGTATTGTTTGGGAAAAAATAAGAACAGAAAATCAAGACTAGGTTTTAGCTAAATGTTTAAATATCTTACATTTCCTTGTCTTTAATCATTTTATTTAGCTGATAAGAACATATCCCCTGAAAGTTACTGATCCTTTGATTCTTCACAAGTTTTCCTCAAGATATATAAATACACTGTTTTGTTTCTAGAGCCTCTGTTTGGAGTTATTGAAGGCGTGAGTGCTGGCTTGTTTCTGATTGTGATGTTAGTGGCTGTTACTGCTTTATTTGTCTGCAGACAAAAAGTTAGGTGAGTCCCTTTCTCTGCATCTGTTACTGAAGGCAGGTCCAATTATATTCATTTCAGCACTATTATTAAGGTATAGCTGTAAAATTGGAAGAATGTACTGAAGTATTCAACAGATAAAGTCTATGTTGCCCAACATCTGTAGACACGAAGTATGGAACTAATGACTTACTTATTAAGAGATCTATATATTCTTGGTTTAAATACCTACTGATAGTTAGAATTATCTCATAGAGGTAATCAGAGATCCTTGTAACTATTAGTTTTCAGCTGGAGTCTGAATATTTCTGGAAAAACTGGTTTATCCTTTAAACTGAATGTCTTGTCAAAAACAAAATGTTTCAAACTGTTTTCGTCTGCATTGTAGATGGGAAGCTCTTGAAACTTCATTTAGACTTCATAATTTCAATTAAAAAATCTTAAGATATGGTATGACCTCAGTGTCCAAAAGTAACATTATACCTCTCTTTTTGTCAATTATAGTTGTATATTTCACTTGATAAATGAATCTTAAATAGTGAATTTTAAATACATTTTAAAAAAATTAAATACTCTATCTCAACTTTGAAAAAGGCTTTATCCATTTAAACCATTTTGCATGACTGCAAGAGATATGACAATATTGATGTGAAATTCCTTGTGGTTTATGAAATAAATCAACTTTTCCATTACATGGGGAAACTCTGAAAGTTTGAAATCCAGTTTTACTGAAAAAAGACTAGCTATATTTTATTTTGAATTTGATTTTCAGATGCCAGAATTTCACATTGAAAAAAACAAACCCATATTTCCTGACTAGTCATAGCTTTTAGCCAGAATGGATTTACCCTTTAGCAATGCTATTCTTAGGCTCTATGAAAATTCATTATATTCCTCTATATGCTACCAAAAAAAAGCATAAATCATTAGCAACAGCAAATAAAGTTTGCTTTTGTATGTGTAGACTTGTGCACTTCTAACCATCTCAGTGGCATATAGAGCATGAATAGTGTACAAACTGATGTGTTTTCAACCTTGCACAACTCATTGCATTTTCTAGCAGGAGTTAAATAGCTAGCAGGCTTGCAAGTGTACCAGTATGGTCCCTCATTTTACATAAAGAGAAAGTGTTCTCTACGGGAAGTGTGTTGAAGGAGGAGATGGCAGTGAAAGGATGAAAGGCAATGCTAACTGTATGGAGTTAGTACTGTTTTTGCAGCTTTCCCAAAGCCTACTGTGGTGCTGCCACTTACTCCTGCTGTGAACCTGGTCATTTCCTAACAGCCTGGTCAGCAGAGTGGATGTGCTGGAAGCTGTAGACCTTTTACAGTTCTGAAAATTCTACCCATGTGTTCCTCTCTGCATGTAGAGAATCAACCAATTTAGGCCCCATCCTAGGACAGGACACTCTCCTTAATGATAGGCTGTGGGTGTTTCAGAGCAAGAAGAAAGTCTTCTTGCCTGTGCACATGCATACACTCCACATCACTATTACCAAACTAAAATACAGGAAAACTCTATGCTACAACTAAGAAAAATGTCACGCAATCAGAGCCCCAAATCAAACCAGACTTTTTAAAATGCCTTTTTTCCAACTTAGCATTTTTTTCCAATGTAAGTTATGTTATTGACAGCTCTTACCAGTGTCAGAACATAACAGTAAAACAAAATACCTTCCTTTTTATTCCAGCAGCGGCCACGAGAGACCTACAGCAAGGCTGAGCATTCGCAGGGACAGGCCACTGTCAGTCCATCTGAACTTGGGGCAAAAAGGGTAACATCAGAAGTTTTATTTCTAAAAGTAGTATTTTAACGTGATATCAGGGATGAGCAGTCCCACCTGATAAAGTGTTTCTTTTTCTTTTGAAATCACTTGTAGGAACCGGAAAACTTCCAGGTAAAAGAAAAAAATTAATACCTAAAAAAGCTTCTTGATAACCAACTGGATAAATTATGACTGTGATTCATCCTGTGATTTTCTTCCTCCTGTTGAATATTTTAGTCCGATCAAAGTCAGTCATTTTGAAGCACACTTCACCAAACTTCAAGCAGACTCCAACTACCTCCTGTCCAAGGAGTATGAGGTGGGATCCCCTAACCTAAGCAAAGGACTTGCTTTATGAAGGGGGGGGTGGCTGAATCAATGGGATCATGCATTAGAAAGGCTTGCATTTGTTTGTCTTATTCAAACAAATCCAAGTAAGTTTGAGGTTCTCACATGAACTCCACTTGTCCTAGTGCAGAAACCAGCTCTTCATTTGGCACAGCATCTTCTGGTTGGCAGCCTCTGCCTGACATCTATCTGGCTGATGGCTGGAATGTTCATTTTTGTGTGGCACATCTGTGTGATAATGCATGGAAAGCACCTGCTAATCTTGTGCTTGCTTTAAACCAGTATCATTAGATATATAATTTCAGTTCTTTTAAAACCAACCCATTCTCTGTCCATGGCCTTTGATTGCTGATAAGCACTGTATCCCCCTGCATTTTCATGTCCTTTAATTATTTGCACTTCACATTTTATTCCTACTCTTTTTTTGCAGGACTTGAAAGACATTGGTCGAAACCAGACATGTGACATAGCACTTCTGCCAGAGAACAGAGGGAAAAATCGATACAATAATATATTGCCCTGTGAGTTTTAGGTTTGGTTGTGTAATGTTACATCACACTAGCTATTTTTCACATTTTCCAGCAAGCCTAGTGGAAAAGAGTGCAGCCAATCCCTTCCCTCCTTCCTGTCAGAGATTAAGTACCACTGCCAGCTCAGGTTCTGGTGCTTAGAGGCAGATGATGTATGGCCCTGAATGGCTTCCCACAGACCAGTAATTTCATTTTGCACTAGAGGTGTAATGACTAGCATTCAGTCTAAAGAGAAAAAGCTCCAGCTGTTAGGGGCATTCAGTTACTGCTGATAACAAGGATGGCAGAAATAACAGTAGGGTTGTTTACATATGGGGTGTCATCCATTCAGTTCTTTTTGATAGCCTTGCCAAATGTTTCATCAGAGGACACAGCAAACCAACTATACAATATAGAGCTAGTGTCATTCTTCATGGTAAGACAGGCATGTGAGGTTTGCCCTGTTTTCCTGAGGCAAGACCTGTCATTGAGAGCTTCCCCCTTGTAATGTCCTATCTGGCAGCTTTGGAGGTGCCACGTGCTGTGCACTGAGGACTCCCCATGACTCACTGCTTCAGGTGCTGCCCTGTCACTGCTGCTGGTATGTGCTTGGAGCGCAGCCTCACAGCATCTCCTGTGCTCTGCCTGCCATGCCAGGCTGGGGAGCATGCCTCTGATGTACAAGAAACAACACTTGACTGAAATCTGACATAGTATTTTCTCACAGATCAGAGACCTGGTGGCTTAAGCACTCTGTACCTCTCTACAAGAAGGTTCTCTTCCTAGGGAAGACAGTTAGCCTGCTCACATATGTTAGCTTGGGAGTTGTGCAGACTACTGAAGCACTACTACTTTTTCAAGGGCAGGCTCTCCGGTACAGCACATTGCTGCCAGGACCAAAGGAGGATGCTGTTGTGGCTCTTTGGTTGCTGTAACCAATCCTATGCAACTCAGCAGAGGAATTTTGCTACATTCATTGTTTCCTTCTCACCCATCCATCTCCTAGCCTTTGGAACACTCCATAGCACTTGTGGATGAAAGAGACAGTATAAATATAAGCAGTTAGCCCTCTGAAATAGCCCTCCATATAAAATTCTTGTAATAATGCTGCTGGTCTTCACAAATGAATTTTTGTAAATGGGAGAGAGAGTGAAAATCAAGACCTGGCTTTAAGCCTCTTGTAATCAATTTCTTCCTAGATGATACATCAAGAGTGAAGCTTTCCAATGTGGATGATGACCCTTGTTCAGACTACATTAATGCAAGCTACATACCAGTAAGTGACTCAAGGATGATATTTCACAGTCCTTCTTCCAGTTGCAATTTGTCCTTCATCTAAAATGAATACAAAGCTGAATGCTTACTGCTCCCCTCCCCCTTCATTTTTTCACTTCATCTAAATGTCTGAGAACTCATTTTGTGGGTGTGCTGAAAGGCTGTGTCTGTCTACCATTACATTAACTCTGAGTGATTTACCCAGCACTTACGGACACTTTCTTGGCTTGCTATAGTTATGTAAGATAGCAGGTCTAATTGGCCAAGGACATGTTTTTAAAGGTCACTGATTTTCTACAGTGTCCACAACAACTGTAGGGATCACTGCAGGTGGCATCCTCGTTGTGGATCTGTGTAGCTCGTCCTGATAGTGTTGGCACCTTGCAGAATAGTGAAACTGACTGAGATAAAAATAATGTCCTTTGCCAAAGAGTTGTGACTGATTATAGCAATGGCTTTAGCAATCCAGGTTTCAAGCCAGAACTCAGCTAATTTATTAAAGAGAGTAAATAAAACAAAACCCCCTACTAACTCCAAAATTGCTTGAGACCGTGCTGAGCATAACAGAACAGCTTTGACTGCCACAAAAGGAACAGTATTTAGATACATTGCCACACTCTTCCTTCTGCTCCAACCAGCCTTCTGCTTCCAGGTCCAAGGCAACCATTTAGCTCTCAAAATTATTGTCTCAGCAAGAGCATTGCTGCTGCAGAGTCCTGGCTGCAACCCCATGGCTTGTTCAGTTGCTAGAAGATTTTTTTTCTCCCTTTATGGAAACTAATGGGATTATTCTTTCTTGCAGGGCAATAATTTCCGCAGGGAATACATAGCGACTCAGGGCCCTTTGCCTGGCACCAAAGATGAGTTCTGGAAGATGGCATGGGAGCAAAATGTTCATAATATTGTCATGGTAACCCAGTGTGTTGAGAAGGGCCGGGTGAGCAGTGACTCTTCTTGATTATTAATGACTGTTTTAACACCTATTAAAAGTTTATGCTTGTTATTTGCATTTCACTAATTGCAAGGGCCCCTGTCAAGGAGATAGATAATAAGAGATAAGAGGTATAATCTATAGAATGGAGGCAGATTAAGGATGTGAAGTGAGGATGTGGTGGCCATCCTAAGATCATGCAGCATGTCAAGGCTTGGGTTAGGAACAGAGCTCAGTGCTTCTAGTCTCTAATCCAGGACTTTGTTCACTAGTACTAATATAATCCCCTTAAGCAAGCAGGACAACCAGCAGCAAAAAAAGTCTGTCACATCAACTCTGATCAACTACTACTTTAAATATAAGCCCTATAGAGCAAATGTTGATCATTAAATACATAGAATTCTCTCTGATGCATAAGCCCTGATGTAGTAAGCAAAGAGACCACTCAAATGCTTAACAGTCTTACTGACTGCACATGTAGGTTATTCAGCTGTCTCAGCAATCCACCTCCCCACGTATGACCACATCATGCATTCTTTGTAAGACAGGGACTAAGTCTATAAAAACATTAAAAAAACTTGAAGTGATGATCATCTTGTGGCACATGTGATGATACTTCCTTTCAGTTTACTATTTTTTTCTTAAGGAGATGGTAAAAGGAGATGCAGGACAGGCAGCTACCTGTCTCCTTCTGCACCTCCCTTACTCTGAATGGGACCCCACTGTCATGTTTCAGCCAGAGGTGGGAAAGCAGACACTAGAGACCAAGCTCTGAGTTGGCATGGAAAATGTTGTGGCATCTGAAAGGGCATTAGTGAAGTGCTTGTCTTTCCTGCCATCACAAACATCTATGATGAGAACTTCCACTTCCAAGCCCATTCCCATCCCAGCCCTGTTGAGCTGACGTGGTGGGGGTGCCATCTCTCTCTGAATTCAGCTGCTGCGTTTCGTCCTCCATGTGCATGCACAGGAGGGCAGAAGTTTGCTTCTGCCATTGCTGGGTGGAAGCTTGCCTTATGGCTGTTACTGACATGAAATCTGTCTTTTCCTCTGTCCCTGCAGGTGAAGTGTGATCACTACTGGCCCCTTGACCAAGATTCCTTGTACTATGGAGACCTGATTGTTGAGATGCTGTCTGAATCAGTGCTCCCAGAATGGACAATACGAGAGTTTAAAATCTGCAGTGTATGTTTCTGCTTTTTGTGTTGGGTTTTTTTGGTTGGTTTTTGTGTTTGGATGTTTGGGATTTTTTTTAATTAATTGACTTTAAAACACCTGCAAGGATAAATTAAGAAGATTGCTGCTGCTATAGCACAGTTGCATCATGCCTAGCTCATCTCTGGTGGCAGCTGTAGCATTTGGTCTGAAGGTGTGCCCCCTTCTTTCTCCTTTGTTCTGATGACTAACCCTTTTGTATCCCAACAGGAAGAGCAGCTTGACTCAACGAGGCTCATTCGTCACTTCCATTACACTGTCTGGCCAGATCATGGTGTGCCAGAGACAACCCAGTCCCTGATACAGTTTGTCAGAACTGTAAGGGATTATATCAACAGGACACCAGACACAGGACCAACTATTGTGCACTGCAGGTATGTGCACCAGCAAAAGGTCAGTGGCACAGAACCTTTGTGCATGCTCTTTGAGATCCCAAATATTCATCCCTGTTAGGCCATGGGCAGCCACAGAACCCATGAGATAATCTGCTGGGCTTAGGTCACCAGATACATCAGAGCAGTATTCCTAAGGCACATGCACTCACTCATAACCTCACCATGGAAATACACTGAAAATGATTCTTATGGGACCACTGAAGTGCACTAAATGTGTCAGCAGCTGTCTCTACTTGTCAGCTTTCGCTTTCTTGAGTTGCCCGTGTGCTGCTGTTGTGAACATGTGAATCACCATGGAGTGTTCTGAAAAGTCAAGATATACCTAGAGGTGAATCTGACTACATATAGATGGCAGATCCATCCTTTGTCTCATGGTCACTGAGACACCCTCTTGTTACTGTCTTCTAATGCTCTTCTGCTGTTGTGCCATCTCTGGTAGCTACAGGGCTGTACTTCTAGCTTTCCTGTGTGATCCAGCCTCCACATGTATAAAAGAAAAGGCAAAACAAGACTGCCTGATCCATGATCCACTGGCCAGCTGCAGCAGAATATACGGTTACAGGGTGAAAGATAGTGCAGTGTGGTGCTGTTTGTATCTTCTGATAAAGCCAGATGCTCACTTGTACTACCTGAATGTCGTATCTGTGTCTGCTTGTACATCATGTGCTGCAACATAGATGTCTGCTCTGTCACTAGCAGGTCAACTGTCCTCTTCCTGGCCTCCTGTCTCCAAATCTTACCTCCTAGCATTTCAGCTACTGGGGACTTACTCTGCCCTTCCACAAAGCACAAGGCAACTGGTTTATTCCTAGAGAGAAGAGGTTTAAAAGTTACAGTCAGGTTCAGTCTCTCAGTGTATTTCAAGGACTGAGTTAATCCAAAGCAGAAAACAGTATGGGCAGCAGCAGACATACTTCTACCATTACCATGCTTTCCTCCTTCCTAAACAAATTTCACTTTAAAGTGTTTGAAGTACCAGGGATGCCATTTGAACAATGACCTTTTTGTGCTCTAGATCTGAATTTCACAAAAGTACCATGTGAATCATGGAATCATTAAGGTTGGAAGAGACCTTTAAGATTATTGAGTCCAACCGTCCATGCCACATGTCCATCACCACCATACCACTAAACCACATCACTGAGTACCACATCTATACATTTTTGGAACACCTTCAGGAACAGCGATTCCACCTCCCTGGGCAGCCTGTTCCAATGCCTAACAACTCTTTCAGAAAAGAAATTTTTCCTAATATCCAATCTAAACCTCCCCTGGTGCAACTTGAGGCCATTTCCCCCTTGTCCTGTCACTGGTAACCCAGGAGAAGAGACTGACACCCACCTCACAACAAACTCCTTTCTGGTAGTTCTAGAGAGAGATAGGTCTCCCCTGAGCCTCCTCTTCTCCAGACTGAACAACCTCAGTTCCCTCAGCTCCTCTTCGTAAGACCAACTCTCCAGACCCTTCACCAGCCTTGTTGCCCTTCTCTGAATATGCTCCAATGCCTCTTATGTTTTTTTTGTAGTGAGGGGCCCAAAACTGAACACATAGTGAATGTTTTGATCCATCTCCTTTTAAATCTTCTGGTTTATTTTCCAGTGCTGGTGTTGGCAGGACAGGCACATTCATTGCACTGGACCGAATTCTGCAGCAGCTGGATTCAAAGGACACTGTTGACATTTATGCAGCAGTACATGATCTAAGGCTTCACCGGGTTCACATGGTTCAGACAGAGGTAAGTTTCAGATAGCCTACAGTACAACACCACCAGCTGCATTATACAGAAATCAGTCTCTCATCTTAAAGGCCCTCAGAGGAATTAGCCTGTAATGATTTTGCATAATACGGGAAAATTAAATTATAAAATTTCCCAGAGTGACTTAAAAAAATTCTTTTGCAGTGTCAATATGTGTATCTACATCAATGTGTGAGAGATGTGTTAAGAGCCAGAAAACTTCACAGTGAACAAGAAAATCCCTTGTTTCCAATATATGAAAATGTGAATCCAGAGTATCACAGAGGTAAGTGCAAGTTTATCAAATTGTAAAATGTTGCAAATGTTTATAGCTCATTGACAATCTAATTGAGGGGGAAAATTGTGCTATCCCTTACCATCGGTATTTCTTCTCTACCTGGACCTTTGTTTCTTCACTTCTCTGCTCTTGTCAATTGTCTTTATTTCCTCCAACAATAGTTGTAACATCTTTTCCTGCTCGTGCCTTACCTTCATGCTGTCCTCGTCTCCCATGCCATGATTCCTGTGCTGTTGGGGGAACTGAGCCCCTTCCCTATCACTACCTAGGCTTCCTCCTTTACCTCACCAGTGTTTACACCATCCACTTCTAAGCACTAGCTGGGCTTACTGGGCTCCTTTGTCATTCATGGAGTTCAATTTCTGTGCTGAATCACCTTCAGTTGCTGTTGACCATATAGGTAGTTTTAGGAGACTTCTCATCTGCTTTGATTGGATAACGTAGTTGTCCAAGATTGTGCTCGCTCGTGCTCCCCCAACTCTCCATCCTCGAAGGCTCTTTTTTCCTAGCCTGTATGCAGTCCCTTGGCAATAAGTATTGAAGGAGTAGCACACCTGGCACTAGCACTGCCCTTCACTTTCTGTTCTTATGGCCAGAGAAGCAGCCTGCAGCAGCTGAGGAGAGGTGGCTTGTGTGTCCTGATAGAGCTGATTCCTAAATTCTATAGATGTTTGCAGAATCTGACAGAAGGTTATCAGCATCTCCTCAGATTTGGACACTAGGAATTGAGATTATATGATGAGAGATCAAAATAATTTTCTCAATCTAGCCCTTAGAAATCAGAATTATCATCAACAGGTAGAGCAGTCTTGGAGGAGGTCAAGGACTGAAACAACCAGGGTGCCACAAGTTGGGAGTGCTAACAAAGGCAGAGGTGGGGTCTGCTCTTTAGTTGTCACATCAGTCACCAGCCAGCACTGCTGCCTCACAACCACCTTTCAGAGCACTGTAATCACCTGGCAGACTTGAATGTGAAGCCACCTAGGTTGTTTCATTGTTTCTAATCTCAGTTTTCCTTGTTTTCAGATGCTGTTTATTCAAGGCACTAAGAATATTACAGACACCTGCTTTTATGGCCACTTTTGTTAACTAGGGGCTTTGTTTGGGTTTTTTATGTATTTCATGCACTAGAAAGGTGCCAGACCTTTCTGTTGAGACTGTGTATAATTTATTGGTCTGGTGATTTTTTTATAAGATATATAATTTAAGTGTAATAGATATTAATGTATATAATTGTATTTTGGCTTTATGTAAATATGTATTTTTCTATATGGTTTATATTAATATTAAGCTTCAGATAATACTATTTTTTCTTATAGTTTTTATGAACTGTTCTACCTAAACTATTTTAAATTTTATGGCTAACAGGACTGCTGCTTTCAGGGCAGTATTGGCATGTAACACACAGGAAAAATCCTATAAGGAAAACCTCATTTTGTTTAACTAGTTTGGTGTTTGTGAGATGAAATAAGCTACTATTAAGCAAGGGAACTGTAGTCCTGTATAGGAATTACAATGCTACTCTACATTTCAAACTTAACTGCTTTTGATCTGATGAAAATAGGTATAACTCACAACACAATGGCATACCTTCTACAGAACTCAACAGTCGAGCAAAACAGGGTCCATCTCACTAGAAGCAACTGTTTCAGTCTAATGCAACATACTAGAAAAGTATCAAACATACACCTCTGAAGTCTAGCAGACCTTTCTCTCCCATATACTTTGAAGTGAGACAGGTCACGTTCTGATTTCTTTACACTGGTTTAAGAGAGCAGAATCAGACAATGGTCTGTGTCTGTGCATATATATATATATATGTGTGTGTGTAATGACAATAAGAAAGATGTTCAAGGAAGCATCTCAGACATTCGTGTTAACAGACCTAGGAGGAGGTGAAGTCTGGCAACTTCCATAGCTCATTAAAAACAATGCTATACAATGACAGGTAAAAAAGTAGAGATTATAAATGTATTGAAATAAAGACATATAAAGGTATATATCCCACAGTTTACACAACTGGCTTTGGCCTTGAGCTTGTCGCAACTGAAGCTCTCCTGTGAACCAGCCAACACACCTAAATGCCTAACTGAGGAGCTGCTCTGGCTCTGGGCCAAGATTGATGTGATTTCACTGTGACTTAGCAGAGCTGCATTCTCCCTGCTGTAGGAATATCTGCCAAATAACAACTGAAGAAATCTGTTAGGCAGCTCTGACATAGTTTTTCTTAAATTGTTCCAAAGCAGATTCAGTAGCACTATGCACATTCATGTCACTCTGATTTTCACAGAAAGAAGGACACAGCCTCATAGTCCCTCTTCCTTCCTACTCCACCTGGAGTCTTATCCTTTCTTGACCAAATACCCTCATGTGCCTCAGAAGCCACTCTTCATATCAACTTTTACAGGTGCTTCCAACATGTAAGTTTGGTTAATCTTTTGGATGTCTCTGTATGAAAATAGTGCTCATTCTTCTTGTGTATTCTCTTTGGCTCCACACAGACCTCAAGATTCTCCACTTAGTGGGATCTGAAGAAGGTAACTAGCATTATAATAGAAGCCATTTCCACAGGGAACTCTAAGCAAAACCACAGAGAGATGTGCAAATTTTATGCAGGCTTTTTTTTTCTCTGTTTCCGTTGCTAGATGGACTCTAGATTAGCAAGCAAGGACAAACAAGGATGGCAGTTTTAGATCGATCATTGACCTGCTAATAACAGCTGAACTTAGGGCCTCATGAAAATTGCCATTGTGTTACGTGCACTGCATTTAGTCCTTTCTTTTTGCAGCAGCAGCTGAAGAGCAGAGTTCTCAGTTAGTTACCAGCAATACAGTTACAATGTGAAGATGTACCAAATGTACCTTATAAATTATCTTACACTATATATCACTGTCTCATTTTTTATGCTGAAGGAAATAGAACTCAGTAATATATGATCTGAGGGTAAAAATCTGGTTGTATACTATGTATGCATATTCTTCATCATTTTCAGAAAGGCACACATCATTCTGCTCTTTATTTTAACATTCTTTCTCAGGTGCCTCTGCATCTACAGAGTTTCACAAATGTGCACCCAAAACGATGTTGTAGCAGACAGCTATTTTCATCTTTTATATCGGCTAATAATGGGCACAGTTTGTAAGTCTCTTTCTCCTCATTGCTTAATAAGTGACAGATGACCTTAAACACTCTGGCATAATGCTCTTGAGCAGCTTTACATCTCTGCCCAGCTAGGTCACACGTGAGTCTGTACACACACATTATTGCTCTGGGTCTGCTTTCTAGCCAATTCTGCTCATGTAAAACCAGTGTAAATCCACTGAGAATAACTAAAAAGTATCTATGTAGCATTTTGTTAATTTAAGACACCTGCTTATCAATATGATGAGTTATATTTACTGTGCATCTAAGCTGAGTAACAGGACTGATGGGAAATCGTTAATGTAACAAAAACGGACTTGATGGAGCCTATTCACTGAAAGAAAATGACATCCTTTGCTGAAGAGGGTGTTCCTCTTTTAAATGTCCACAAATGATGTTCAGTATTCCCTTCTTGATGTTTCCCAGCAATGCTGTTATAAAGCAAGGCTAGTGTTGTTGCTGATCCATAAGCTAAGATTTGCACACTTGGAGCCCAATCCTGTGAATCTCTGTGTTGTCCACAAAGCTACCTGAGTACTTTCATGAAAGGCAACTGGAATGCTTGCCTGAAGAATACCATTCCACTTCTGAAGCACTTGCCAGGTTGGGCTTTTAGGTTAATTCAAATTTTTAAATGAAAGCTATTTAATAATGAAAAAAATGTAAAAAGTATTTTTTTAATCTGTGCAATACAATTACAAGATTCACTATTGATTGTAGGAAAAAAAAGATTTTGCATAGCTGGAGTTGATAAATGATTTTTTTTTTTACTAATGGAATACAAAAGTGGGTGAGAGAAATAGACATACTGTGAAGATGTCATAAAAGTGCAACTTTATACATTTTTTCTCTGCTGCTATAGTTATTTAAACAGCTTAAATACGTGCCTAAAATTGCCAGAAGTATTATTTTATGCAATGATATACTATGAATTTCCTTTCAGTTGTAGAACAGAGAAAAAGTGTGAGCTTTAAGTTTATATTATGTATTGTATATGGTTATTTACATTTTGACTTTGAAAGCAAGAAGTTAAATACTAGACAGACAAGAGTACATGAGCACTTAGCTGTGCTCCTCAGCCTGGGAGTTAATATATGGGCTAGAGGGATAAGGACAATAACCATCTAATCACTCTATTAGCATCTCCTCCTGGGGCCACAGAGCAGAGGAACACGTCTGACATTCAGAGGTACAGCCTACTGCAGCCACAGCTTCACTAGCAAGGAGTGGCATGGCAGGTGCTTACATTCATTCCGATTTCTTTCCATACTTCAAACATCCAATTTGTGTGACTAAAACGCACTACAGAATGACCAGCACTCCCCTGATGGTCCTGTCACACACGTTCAGGCTCTGGAGCTCTGAGCTCTGTAGTCCAAGGAGGCTGCAACTTTGAATGGAAGGTGAATGTGCATCCCAGTACTCAGGCAGCTCGTTGAGGACCCTGTGCCCTTGACTGTCCCTCAGGCTGACAAAGTCAAACTCCTGACCTGTTGGTAGCACCACTATGGCCAAAGCAAACTGGTCTGTTACCAGTGACCTCACAGATCACAGCTGTTTCAGACTGGGATTTGTTTTTTTAAGACTGGCAGGAAATACTGGAGACTAGGAACTAGCTAAATTTAGCAAATACTGTGGAATTTGGGCACATACAGTGTCAATGATGCTGGCAGATTGATATACAGGATGACTTGGTTGTTTCTTGTTTTATTTGAAAGCTAAAGAAATAATTGTAAGTAATGTCAAGTAGCTAAATATATTGCTCTATAACAGGGCAGTATGTTACAGTGAAAAACCCACAATTTTGAAATGTGGCTAGCCATAAATTCTTTGTTAGTGCCTGGAGTAAAGTGTCTGAAAAAGATCTTTAGCACGTATTCCATTCTCATGTGCTATGTAGTTATTATATTTGTGTTCCTAACAAACACTGGGTGAACACAGTGCTACTATTGTCAATTTAAATTATGCATTTGTTAAGTATATTTTTATATGTTTAGCTACACTCAACAAATCAAATATATTTGAGTGTATTTTACAAATTTTTTATAAATCATGAATAAAACATTCATTTAAAAAAAAAAATCATATCTTCCTCTTCTTTTTGACTGCATTTTGCATTATGGATTGTGTTGTCCTGCTGCTCAGAGAAAAGGTTATAAGTGAGTTTGATTTCAAGTGGGATGGTCTTCAGAGAATATTTAATTCATCAGGAGCCTCAGCTGGTTGGGGGAAAGGGGACTCTGCTGCTGCCCACTGGCCAGGTTAGTGCCCCTGGGAAAAAATACTGTTCCCTTCACCTCTCCAGTTCTCTGCTCTCTTTCTTTTAATAAACCAAATACTCTCTGAGTCATGCAATAGGTATTTAAAGAATTTCACCAGGCAGTTGTACCAATTAACACTGTGCCCTGTCTTCATCACTGCCTACCACCCAAGGATCAGAACCATGCTTTGCAACAAATGTATTTCTTCACCTCACATTCTACACAGTGCTTAAAAACCTTTAGCATTCTTGTGGGTTCAGGGTGCTTGGCAGTAGTGTGTTTATTGCCAGCACTCTGTGTCTCACGTGTTCCTTATTTGTCACCAGAATTGCTTAGGACAAATTAATTCTGTTTGCTTCTGTTTTGTACTGGAGCTATTTGCTGAGGGGCCGTGTACTGAGGGCTGTTAGATTTTCTCTTTGTGATATAAAATTTTACCTCTGAGCCATACTCTGTCCTGAAGCCAAGGTAGACACAAAAGAGTAGTAATAAAGGTAAAATAATTCACAGTTAGTATCTCCACATGGGAGGAATATGGCCAGCATTGCAGAAAAGAAATACAAATGTTTTTACAAGGTACTGCAAGGAAACTGAAATACAGAGGGTCTCTTCTAGTTTGGCAAGAACACAGGGGTTGGTTCCTGTTAAAATATTGCCAGAATCATGTGTGTAAATGTGGTTTTTACCTTGGCTTCATACCTGTAAGCTGTAAGTTTTGTCTGGTACATTATTTCTTACACTATTGCTGGATAGTAATTTCCTTTCTCCGCCATTCCCAGTCGTTTCTGTCAGCTGTTCTCCTAATCCCTAGAAATAGCTGCTGGTGTCAGACATCTTATGGTAGACATGAGGTGGCAATATCAATACAGCACAAGTGGCAAATGCCACAAGCGGAAATTTCAAGTGTTCATCATCATCATGGCTAGGTTTCGTGAACAAAGATCCAGGGAGGGCTCCATCCACACTCTTCCCAAGCGCTTTTTACAAGCACGCTGATGGCTG
>VWZO01003221.1:1566401-1601918 GCA_013396975.1 Bucco capensis
ATGCCTTTGCCAACCTATTGTCTATCTCTCCGTCAATCTTACTATCCGAGGAGATGAGGCTGCCTAGGTAATTAAACTATTGGACTGACTTAAGTTCTGAATCACCAATGATGATATGAGGATGATGAAAAACTTCCTGAGGTGCAGGTTGATATAAAACTTCTGTTTTCTTTAAGCTAACTTCCAGTCCAAAAAGATCAGCAGCAGCTGCAAAGCAGGAAAAAGGTTTTTTTTGTAGGCCTCAAAGTCTTTAATTCTCCAGGCAAAACATTACCTTAACACCTACAGCTTTGCTGTTGCCAAGGTCCTGGAGCCCCCAGAAGAGGCTGAGGTCCCCTGGATGGCTGTCACTGACCAGGCAGTGTCCCCATCATCAGCACAGGGAGGATCCATGCCAAGCCCAGCTGCAGGTTGCCCTCCTGCAGAAAGGAGAAAGGTGGTGGGAGCATGTTCTAGCCCCCTAGAGATGGGCACACATAGCTTCAGGGGTTAAAGAGAGAGGAAACTATGAAGCAGTTCAGCTGGGGCTCAGCACTGCCATGGTTCTTACCTCCATTCTGAAAATTTCCCTTACCTACACCTCTGCTCTCTAGTTCTTATCTCAGTTATTAAATTATACAGTTGAGGAAAGTGATTTGGAAAATGGCATGCAAGATGCTATAGAAAACAACAGCACATTTTAAATCTTACAGCAGAGACACAGACAGATTTGGGTAATATATGGGCTTTGAAGTAATTGAACTTCAAAGGCTGTTTGTGCAGTGGCCTTCAAGCAGAAGAAATGAATGACTCTCTACCCTCCAACTTGACATTCACAATTAAGTATTAAAATCAAGTTTTTTACCAAACATGATGGCTGGTCTAATTTGCCACAAAGGTTGATGTGACCTAACCAAGGTTCCTGGTAGATATCAGTGGTTGGAAATACGGGATTTGGGCAAGATAGATATGAACTTAAAGCAAGCAGTTTAGCGTAGCACTAGTCTGAAAAGTATAGGAGAATGACACAAAAAAGAGCAGATCATTAATTAACCCATGTGAGACTTTAAGCACATTCTCCCATTTTCCTCCTAACATTTAAGGCCACAGCAGGGCTGGGTGAGGACCAGGTGCCACAGCTGGTGGCAGTGTGAATGCTGTCTCTGTAGACCTGCTGGAGAAGCATGAGGTGGTGGGAGCTCACCGCTGCCTCCTGGCTGCTACATGCCCAGCGGGAAAGGAAAGCAGGAGCTGACGTAGCTGAGGAAAGGGGTTTGCCAAACCCCTTTTAATGCCTCTGGATCAGCATTAAAAATGTCTTCACTCAAAACTTAGTGGTAAAAGAGATTGTACGAGCTCGTGTTGGATGAGGCTGCTACTTCTTTTTAGGAAAACAGCATGGTCATCAAATCCCACCCTCTGAAAGGGTGCTGGAGATTGCCTTGATGTAATGAAATCCATCAAGAAAGCAGCTAGGAGAGCCCTACAGCTGGCAGCTGTTTCCACCACTGAGCATATTTCCACACAAAGCTGGAGGTAATTCTTGGGGAGGCTAATAAATTGAACATAAAGTGTTTAAAACATCCAGATAAACAATGGCAGATGTTTAGGAAAGGAACAATAGACTAAAGTATGAATTATGCAGTGCCTGCAGTTCAAAGAAAATTAGTTCAAACTGAGAGGGCATTGCTCAAAGGAACAAGAAGGGATAAAGTGACTAGGGGAGGAAAAGCTGTCTCCTTTCCCTCAGATGTGTATCACAGACAACCACCACTCCATCATCAAACCAGTACCTCGCACTTGCCGTGGAGGCAGAAGCAAACACTGCCACTTGCAACTGCACATCCCAGCCTGCAGAGCCAGCTCTCCCAGAGCATTATTAGTAATTAATAGGTCTGCTGATCTGCAGAAATGCTGAATCCCACCACAAACCCTACATCTTCCTGTGGATATTTTCTCAAAGGATGAGAAACTGGGCTTGGGTAGGGACTGAGGCATCAGGATTCTGCATTTTGTATCCATCTCTGTTTCACTGTCCAACCTTGTGCATAATACTTAACCTCCACAGGCTTCACAATTCGGCTGTCTACAAAAGAAATTCTTGCTTCCTAGGGATGTAAGGAGTCCTAGGGTCTATTTAAAATCCCTGTTTGAAAGAGCTATGAAAAATAACTGTGCTGCCAGCCTTCTTCTTCCCCATCCAAGGATGGAGCAGATTTCAATATCGTACATTTGCCAGAAATTTACTCTCTTGAAAGGGGAAACAAACCTTTAGTTGTCAGAAAGGCTGCTGTACTTTTTCTCAGGTTTCATGGGGTATAATAGGTAGTGTTTAAATGGAGAAGGCCAAATTATCAGGATGCTTTTGAGCTACATAATGAGTAATGCAAATAGCAATGCCTGACTTAGCAATACAGTCTTCAAGGTTATTTAGCAAAGCACACAAAGTACATCAAAAAAAAAAAAACCCGTTCATTTTAATATGTCTTTGCAAAATAAATATAAAACTGATCAATTTGTCTTTCCATTTTAGTTTGTCTTTTTCTTTTGGCTATCAATAAAAGCAACCTTCAAAATGCAACATTAAGTGTTAGACAGGAGTGACAGAGGAACAATAAAATGAGGAGGAAGGGAAGGCAAGTTGGTACAGAGCATCTTCAATTATGATACAGCTAATTATTGAGAGAGAGCTCTATGTGCATGAATACAGAATAACGATGAGATTGGCAAACATTTACTGCACAACACATATGTATTTGTGTGCCTGGAGAAAGGCAGCTTGAGAAGGAAGCAACAGTGTGAAATCAAAGTGTATATGCATCACTCCAACAGCAGGACAGAAGGAAGGAACAATTCCCAATCCATCTTACTTGAAGGCACAGTTAATGCTGCAGTGAGCTTCTACTGTGCAGCCATACATTAGTTGCCCTATTACTACAAAATGGGCTATAACTCTGCATAGATATTATGGACAAAAAGAAAAATCATTCCCACAAAATTTCAGGATAGATCAAGACATAATTTAAATAGTAGGTCATCAAAAAATTATTTGAAATAAGGAGTTTTGCCCAAACCTTCTTTAATTTTGCTCACTTTGCGCAGAAAGAACTCCTCGGGCCCATGTGCATGTCCTGTACGTGAGGAAAACAGATTACTATTAAGGAATTTGTGTGCATGATTATGTGTTTTATGCCCAAAATATCTCTGGAGGAAAAAGCAACCTAACCCCAAACCTGTTATATTGACACCGGGAAATTTTGTGATGTTCAGCCCCAGTGACATCCTACTTGCTGCGTCCAGTTGTGCAAAGTCTTTTCCCCAAGGAGGAGTTCAGGCAGTGTTTCCATACCATGCATGGATTTGCAGCACAAACACATTACTTTTTAGAAAGAAAAATCAGTGTGATGGTCCTGAAGTTGCAATGACAGAGCCTGAATCCATCAGAGTCTGGCAGCAATGGCCCCATGCAGTCCAGTTACACAACTTTCCTGGACTTGGATAGGATGGAGCTGTTGCTGCCTGGCTTTGCTGGCTTCAGCTCCACCCTTGCCATGCTGCTTCCAACATATAACCTCAGTTACCAAAACTTGCCTGAGTTTCCACAAAAAAAATCATGCAAACACTGCTCTAAACTTCCCAGCATTTTCAACATAAAAAGGATGAGAAATACGCATTGCTCTGAACACTACAGGTTAAACAATAGATTAAAACAGTATAAAAAACCCAACAAGTAACCTCATACTCTCCCAAGAAGTCACTGAGTGAAAGCTACCAGAGAAAAGGCTATGCTTTCTTCCCAAGATGCCAGCTAAATACCATCAAAGCTGGGGTTAGCTAATGGCAATTGCAGCAGTGTGCTGTCTAGCATCTATCTTAAGGCTTTACAAAGCCACGTTTTTATTTGCCAAAACGTTTCCTCCCACCAAACATTATATTTGTTCTGTCCCTCCCCTCATCAATTATTACTTTGTATTTTCCAGGAATAAAAAAGACATTGTATTCTTATCCTAATATTCTTAGCTCCTTAGGAGCTGGGGAAGGCTTGTGGGCACTGGGGCTAGGGCAGACAGGGGCAGGCTAGGCCCAGGCAGCAGATGTATGGAGAGCTCTGTGCTCTCATGCTTTGCAGAAACCTTTGTTCTGATCTAGGACAAATCCCTCAAAACACACCTGGAAGCAGAGTTCTGGAAACTGAGATCTGTGCTACTTCCCCACTGTGCTTCCCACCTTGCATCTTGCAGTGCTTACCCAAGATCCCAGGGGATAGTAGCCCTTCAAATCCCACAGATGGTACTGGATCCCTGTCAAAGGGCTACATTTATGCCAGAAATGACAGGTAGTAATCTTTCAAAATGCCCTTGGTTACCCCCATGCTATACCTCATCTGCTCCAGCCATGGAATTAAACTCCTCATTCAGTTGCTGGATTTTCTAATGCAATGTGAACTCTCATCTTTCAAAACAGAAACACACAAAGCAGGAAAAATTAAGCAAAAAAAAAAAAAGCTCTTATCACTTCAAATGTTACAATGAGCCTAAGAAGCTAACAGAAAAAGATATTGTACAAACAAAGTTGTTTAATTGCACTACTTGAAAGGGAAGGCAGGTCTTACTGAAGCAGAGTAGCAGACAGCACAATGAAACAGAATTCCTCAAAGCAATAGCATATAAATACTGAATGAAATCTAAAAGCTGACTCTGGAGATGTCTCTGGAAAAAGCAGCTGCTCTGGCTGTAAATACACTTCAGAGAATACACCGCAAAAACTGGAAAGCCACAAAACCAAGGGGAAATCAGTGAATAATCCACTGGAAGGAAATCCCCTGCTTCCATGATCAAGTATGGGGATTAGAAAGACATTTCTAAATCGATGAAGCATGGGCTGGGACAGAAGAGTGAATTGGAGGGTTTTTTTCCCTTCAATATCACATACTGCCAAACCAGGTTGATAATTACTTCTTGTCTTTGCACGCAAGTTTAGATGTTGCATTTAGGGTGTTAATATCTCTGCAAAAATGATTTAATATCATCCTCATACCCATTACTTATTTCCAAAGACCTTTACAAATGGCATTTCTAACAGATTTAAAGATTTGATGGCCAATCAAGCAAGCTGCATCAACTCAGTTCACTTCTTGCCTTTTGCTCGGTGAATCAGCTGCACAACTGAGTCACAAAAGCTTCTGGAGCAAAGCTAGGGAGGATTTTGTTAATCTGGATTTGCAAGCCCCAAGATACTGGCTTAAAAATCCATGATGAATCAATGTCACTGCATATTTCCTTATCCCTTGGGAAAACAGAGAATGCATATATGCAGAAAATCAGGGTTATTCCCCTTACCTCTAAGTTACCAAGGGGAAAGACAGGCAGAGAAATTGCCACCATCTTTACCCAGCTAAACAAACCACCTCTCAGTGGCAGCTTTCTGTGATTTGCAGAGTTTGAAAAAGTTATATATAAAAAGAGTAACCACCCCCTGAACCAGATGCACATGTGCAATGTTTCTGCAGGTTGTCAAGGCAAGAGAATTGCAGAGATGCAAGCAAGGCGACAGCAACAAGACATGAGTGAAAGGTGACACTGTCTTTTGTAGAACAGCAGAAGCCAGCAACCTTTCATCTGTCAGGCTGAGACCTCACAAACTCTCCTCATCCAGTATATCCTGTGCAATCCCTTTTGGCAGGCTGAGACAGAAAGTAGCTATGTGAGCCTGGCAACAGACACCTCCAAAGGGGTGATGTTTAAAACAGAGAACTGGGACATTTTCATGCAAGCAGCACTTTTCATCCACAGAGTTGAAGGTGCTTCAACATGTGCAGCCAACACTAATAATAAAGTCTTCCATATAGAGTAACTAACCAAGAAGCATCAAGTTCCCACCTCCACAAAGAGATTTGCTTAACTTACATTGAAGGAACAGTGTGGACCAGGAGCAGATGACTCTCCAAAAGTCATATAGCAAGTACACAGGTGAATGGGGAATAACCTCCAGTCACCCTTCTGCCTTCATCACTGGTCACCACAACACCCACAACAGGTGCAATTTTACAAAATAATAAGCTTTATGGAAATCACTTCTTGAACACACAATACAATTAATCTGAGATGGACACTGGACAATACCTGTTTGGTTTGCCACTGTGCTTTGTGCCAACAAAGCTTTCAGCCTTTCAAATCTAGCACTTCTCTCATCCTGGAGAAATACCTCCCTAAGTGTTAAAAGCACAACAGAACACAAGGTATTTAAACATAATACTAACAACACCAGAGATCAGTACAATAAACAGTATGGTTAGAATTGCAGAATCATTAATGTAGATTAAAATGCTTTACCAGTAATCACATGCTGAGAGACTCACTTTCCTGACCGAGCCATGTGGCTTTTCTCCTCGGCTGTGTGCCAGTCCTGCCAAATCACAGAGCTGGTCCCCAGGGGTGCACAGCCCTGCAGGGCCCAAGATGAGCGCCATGAAGCTACTCTGTTTTCAGCCCCTGACTACAGCATACAGTGGATGTGCTCAGGGAAAAGGCCAGAAATACGGAAAGTTCTGTACTGAGCAACTGGACTAGAGCCAGTACTCCTGTCATACGCAGTGGGGAGCTCAGATGGGCAGAGAAAGGCACCCCAGCAATATGCCATGCCATGTCTGCCTTGCATTTTCTGGAGCATCCTTTTGGAGGGACTCTGCGTGAAGCTAGTGAGACTAGGATGGGCAGTTCACCAGCACACTCCCATAGACCTACAAAGAGTTGATTTTCTTCTCCAGCCATTCCTGGAGCCTGGTGACACAGGTGACACCACAGCTCACAGGGTCCCCTCAGTAAATGCTCAGGCACTTCACCGTGTGGGAAAATCACTCGTAAAATATATTCATGCAGAACTACTCCAAATCCCTGGTCCTTACAGCCTGAGAGCATTTTGGTGAAGAGGATAACAGAGAGGGCAAGAAATACTGTAGGGACTGAACACCACTGAGGCAATAAAATTAGATCCAGTATTTAATCATCTTTTCCATTTTTTTTTTTTGAGATGTATTTCTGAGAGATTTCTACATTTCTTCACAAATGAACAGGTGATGATGGAGGATTTTACCTAGACAGAAGTTAAAGTTTGAATTCAAAATGTTCTACACAGAAGAAAAAAAAAACAAACAAACTAGCACAGTGTTATTTTCATCTTAATGCCTTTTAAAAAAACAAACCAAACCAAAACAAAATAAACCCCTAAAGGTTAAAAAAATACAAACAATCAAATTTTATTATTTTGGAAATACAATCTATCATAAAGTAAATATTTTAAATATTAATATTAAACAATAGTAAAGATCACTTTGTGGAGATGAAATGAGCCACATTAAGGTTTTCACAAACTCTCAACGCCACTAGGACCTGGGAAGCTGCAGTTTGGGACTAACAGCATACAGCATATTTGGTGCAGTGTAGATTATTTTTTGGTAGAATATACTTATTTACTGTCAGAGCAGAAGAAGCAATTAGCTTACATTTCATGGGGCAATCTCCCAAGAATAATCCTGAGCCAAGAGCAAGTCCACTGCCAGATGAGACAGGGGAAGGAAGTGCAATGCAGCTGGATGCCCTGCAGACCTGCAAGTGTGTCAAGCTACTCCACTTGACACCTTCTTGCCAGTTTTTCTTTTCCATCAGGACCCTTGCTGATTACAAATGCTTCTTCTTTTTTATTGCCTCTGCCCTGACAGCCAAGCTCTTGGCACAGATGGTCAGGGCCACAATGAGGACTCCAACCAGGAAGGTCACCAGAGGCCAGAGGAAGCAGTGCAAGAGGACAGTCTCATCATGGGTGCGCTTCAGCATCACATCATCTGGCCTGCAAAGAGGAGGAACAGAAGAGGGAGAAAATGTAAATCACCTTATCATCAATTCATCATAAGTGGAAAGCATCTGCTATGGAAACAATAAAGGTGTTTTATTTGCAACAGAGTTAGAAAATTATTAAGTGGAATGGACCATTCTTTCACTGCTTTCGTTTGCCCATCTATCACCAGTGCTCGTGGCAGGCCATGAGGGCTTTCCACTTGAAGTGTTCACAGGCTAACAAGCTCATTCAGATAAAAAAGTAATAATTTAAAAGTGTTCAAGCTTTAGGTCTTCCAGGGGTCGTGGTCATCACAAACAGCTGTGAGAGATACAATATCATGCTGTGGATTGAAAAACCACTCCATTAAAAACATAATACCAGGCAACAGTTATACACGTCTACCTCCAATGGCATCAGACACTGTGCAATGAGTTTAAAGTGCAGTTAAAGCTTCCCTTTCAGCTTTGAGCCCTGACATGTCCATGAGACTGCATGGAGGCTTTTTATGAAGCACTGGTTGTGGTCTGGGTCTGGATGGAGAGCTGGTCCCTGTCCTCAGTGCTGCACTGCTGGTGGCCCAGCCTAGCCCAGCTGCATGAGCAGGTAGGGGTCTGCACAAAACCTAGCCCCAGAAGGACTCCTGTACAGCCCTGGGGTGCTGGAGGCTCCTAACTTAGCTCCTTCCCAGCAGAAGCTACTTCAGCAATAAGCTATGATTTGATACTGCAAACACCAGCTGCCCAGTGGACTTGAGTACGCTCCTACAGGGACACACAGGGGAGCCTCCCCTGAAGATCAGATCTCAACTCTCGTGCCTCTACCAACAGCAATCGAATATATAGTCACAGTTGAGTCTGTGATGGATTTGTGCATTTCCAGAGAGAAACAGAATGAGCAGGACAATAACAAGGAGGAGCTATCTCAAGAGGTGTGGTAATTCAGCTGTGCCACATGTCTGATAGATCAAGTGTCCACCTGCCTCTTCCATGTCTGGGAAAGTCAGCTGGGAAATCTGATGGCAGGTATTCCTCAGCTCTGGTTCTTTCTGCTCTCCCTGCAGTTTAACAGTTATTAAATCAGTCTTGTGGCATTTGCACTTTGCTGCTGCTTTCCCATCTACAGCTAGAGACATGCAGTCTCCTGGAAAAACTATCTGCAAAGGAAGGAAACAGAACTTTTTGAAATTAGGAAAATGTATGTAGTCTTGACTCATAATTATCCTCATTTATGTTGAGCACGCCCATCCCACATTTCTTCATCAATGCTACCTGACACTCCTTGGAGTAACAAACCTCACAGCCTAAAATCCTGGCAACCTAGGCTCATTAAGCTGGGTCTTGGGAATTAGGTTCTTCTAATGCAGTGGCACATAGGAACCTGTGCAATGGCTCTGCTTGTCTCTACCCCAACAGACAGCTTCATCCTGATTAGAAAGCAGCACTAAGAAACATTCTCTGTAGCAGAACCAAGAAGAAATTCTTTCCTTCACTGAGAAGTTCATTAATGGAGATGCCTGCAAATCTACAGGATTTTATCCACCTTTGGATAAAGGTACCTGGCTAAAAATCTGAAGAAGAAATTTGTTTGTTTTCAGGTGATCCACGATAGGCTAAAAACTATAGGCATTTCATGTGTCATCAAAACAACAGACTGTGGAAAAATTAGGGAATAGAGGGATTTAGGTGAATTAAACATAGCAAAGTCATTAGTGATTAATTATCAGGTCAGCCTACAGAGGCTGGATTTCAATTCTTCCATGTCATTTGTTATCCTTACATGGTGGCATCTGTTTAGAGGAAAAGCTATCTTCCATCTCCTGAAGAAATGAATTCTCAGACAGAGCAGAATGGCCACCACTACCCAAAGAGCCTCCAAAGGAACTGGCAAGGTGTGCAGAGCATCTGTCCTCTGACATCTGAGCCTGCAGTTTTGGGGGATATACCTGGGACAACTCCTAAGCAATCCTGCAACAAAGCCTGAGGGATAAGGAATAAAATCTACTTGTAGAAAGTACCCAGAACAGCAGCCAGGACTACAGAAACCTTGCTTGGCCTGCAGGACACAGTCACACTGCTGAGCAGCTCGCCGCAGCATCCTGCTTGGGGCTGAGCTTATTACTGGGATGCTGCATCAGCCTCCCTCAAGGATCAGTGAGAACTGGATCAGTCCGGCTGATCTGGTACAAAAAATTTGGCTTTCACTCCAAATCTTACAAAGTGATTAATACAAGAGATCTGCCCTACTCATGCTGAACAAATTAAGTAAGAGTCATTTGCCTTCAGAATTGGAGTCCGAACCCCATAAAACCTTGGCTGATCTGGAGATCTTAACTATTCTCTTTCCTTCTCCCTGTCTACATGGACACAATCACTGCTGTTCAACCAAGTCCTCCCAGCGAGGCTGCATAGTTACTGCTGTAACAGCAAGTTGCTGTCGCCACATCACCTTTAATATCCCAGAACATCAGCATCAGAAAGAGATATGTGAAAGGACTCCCTCCTCCTCTCATTGAGTGAAGGAAGGAAACCATGTCACCCTTGTGCACATGTAAGTCACATCAACATTGGTAGTAAAAACAAGAATTGAAACAGAAAAGGAGATACTTTAAGTCACAACTTTCTACTCTGCAAACACGGATGAAAACCAGTAGTATAATTATATATAGATATTATATATTATTATTATTTATAGATTACTCACCTCAAGTGCTGGTTAAAATAGCACGTAAATGGTTGTGAGCCCACTTTCTCTTTCCAGTATTTCTGTTTGTATGTGACATTCTCAGAATTCTCCTGATCATCTCTTGCGCAGGGAGGGATGTACGAACACTGTCAACACACGTTGCAAAACAGAGTTACTTCTGCACTCAAGAATGCAGGGCATCACTTTCTCTGCACTTTTCTCATCATACCAGTGTGACCAAAATGGGCAAAGAATAATAAGTACAAGCTCCAAAGAAACAAAAAAGAAAACTTGGTTGAACTGTACTTCTAGTTACTGCCTGCAGTACTACTGGAATACTGGAAATAATATGCCAACATTCAGAAACAAAAGAAAGGCTTTATCATATTTTGTTCCTTTATCAAACCAACCTGCCATGTAACAACTTGAGTTTTTGCATGATAAATGTAAAAATTATCATTTCATTTTGTCGTATTCCTAGGTGGCTGCATAGATTGGATTTGAATTCTGTCCCATTTTCAGTGAGGTACGTAATCACAAGTTTTGTTTAGCACCATGCTAACAAATAACCCAAATATTCTAGCAAGCTTTCATGGATGATGGGTTATCTGATATCAGACTGATACCCACTAGCAAAAGACAGGTATTCTTCCACTGTTAAAATACAGGGAAACAAGTACAGTAAGTTCAAAGCTCCACTTTAGCAGAAAAGTTCAGCATCCACTTCTCTGTATAGAAGTCAACAAGAGAATTCAGCTGAGCTGTCTGCAGATCTCACCCTCAAATATCTGCTTCAAAGCCCAAAGAGGTCAAGCAGTTTCCCACTCAGCTCAATGCACTTGGGACTGGACTTTCCGAGCCTGCACTCTGGGTCACACACAACACACATAGCTTGTTTCCAAGCCTTTGACACACCACCCCCCTTCCCTTCTAGCCACAGGGAGTTAAACAAGTTAAAAAACAAACAGTCCACTGAATCCAATGCCAGCAGTACCACAATCTCAGTGTTCCAGCACAATCCCTCCTATTGTTACCAGGCATCCATATGGGAGACCCTCATAGGAGATGTTGAACCAACCAGAGTAACACAGCTTAACTGATCCTTGGATAACATAAAGGTTTTTCACCCTGGGTGGACAGCAAGGCTCCAGGTGCACACACAGATTTTTTTTTTAATTCCTTTAAAACTATCTGCTGCAAGGAGAAAAAAGTGACTGTGAAGGTAGCTAAGAAGCCTCCTACTTCGGTAGGATAAGGAAGCAGAGAGTGTAGGGTTTGGGAAGCCCCTGAAGGGATGCTCATATATGATCACAACCTGGCTCACCAGTCAATCCTCTAAAAATGTCTTCAACAAAACAGTGGGTTAGTTCTTCGAGCCCTATACTTAACTCCAGGCATAGAAAGGGAGAAGTCTAAAAAGGCAGAAAGCAGATCTTTTCAGCAGCTGGCATGTTCCTCTGTTTTACACAAACAAAGCCATGGTTTGGGCCCTGCGCTGGCTGTGTTGCCAACACTCCACGGCCAGAATGATAGTGACAAATTGACTCTGGAATTAATCCCCCTTTAGCCTTATCTCACAAATTATTATTGCTATCAAGGCAGCTGAAGAAAGGCTACTGTCCCTCTGCTGAGATTTCTTCCTCTGAGACAACAATTAAAGAGAAAAAATAAAGAAATCCACAAATCACTCAGATTGAATAGGAACATAATCATGCCAGTGCATTATATATACATTCTTGGATTAACTCTGACCCAGCTATATAATCTTTTAAGAGCTAAAATGAATCCTGGGCTGTACAATGATGTGATTATCTTAGGAAGCAAGAGAGAGAAAAAAACCCTTATTTTTCCTGCAGCTAGACCTCTCTAGAGCAGAGACATTCAGAGCTGCTGCTATGTTTATATGCCAGCCCACTCTACTACAGAAAGCAGAATACTTCTAGTTCAATATACTGGGGATTTTTGGTGTGAAGTGAAGCTGCCAACTGATTCAGTATCATTGTGTGTTGTAAGGAGCCTGAACTATGCTTTTTTTGCACTATTGACTTACCAGAAGAATTGCTACCCCATACAGAGAAGCAGCTAAATGGAATGTAGAATTTAAAGACTGTTCAAAGCAAAATTGGTCAGGGTTTTTTTTCCCTTCTAGTTAGTTGGAATTGATTAGCATGTCGTGTGCCTAATTGCATGAACACAACTGAGTGTGCTGCAAGAAAGTGATAGAAATGGGAAGGATTAAATGGTTCCTCAAGTGTTCATTCACAAGTACACAGCGGATCCCAAGCATTACATCCAGCAGATTCCAACTCTGATGGTATGACTAATCTATACAAAATCCTGAAGCTTTTAAAGATACTGAGACTTTAGGACAAAAGTTAAAAGGAGAATAAAACTGCTAAGCTACACAGACATTAAACCTGGAGAAAAAAGTTAAAACCAAAGTCACAGCCACATACACTCTATTTCTTTAAAATAATACTTTTACCTGAAGAGATCTAAACAACTTTTCTTCTTCTTTGCTACTGGTTTTATACAAGCTCCTTAAGCAAAGGAAAATAATTGAAGCACATTTTTTTCTATGTTATTTTCCACTTAG
The DNA here is from genome assembly GCA_013396975.1 of Bucco capensis. Taxonomy (NCBI): domain Eukaryota; kingdom Metazoa; phylum Chordata; class Aves; order Piciformes; family Bucconidae; genus Bucco; species Bucco capensis. Next base: position 1,579,495 of record VWZO01003221.1, read on the forward strand.
TTAAATTTGATTACTACCAGAGAATGGGTTACATCTGGTAGCTCAGTTTCAGTCCTCAGCAAACCATATCCCACAGTAGATAGTCCACATCTAGAGATGCAAGGTGCAAGCCAGAGAAAATGGACTGTATTTGTAGGAGCATGAAAGTATTAATTGTTAAATAAAAATATGCACCCCAGTAACATTTACGGGCATCGCTTCTGAAGCTCTAGGTGCCTCCCTGCAGAAATTGCAATCGAGCCCCCAGGCAGGTACAATCCTCCTCTTCCCACTGGACTTCCAGAAAAGCAGGAGAAAAAAAGATCAAGAAGAAAAATCAAAACAAAACAACTCCAACTATTTGGAGAGATGTTGCAGTTGCAGCCCAGTTTGAAAGCTTCTGCGGAAACAGAGGATGCTGAAAGAGTTGCTGAGCCCAGGGGTGCTCCCACCTCCCATCTCTGCTGGAGATGGCCATAACGGGGCCATCAGGCTATGCTCATAGACAACCACACTCCACCTTCTGCGCCTTCACCCCACATCAAAAGGGCATTTAACCAACTCTATCCAACCTGCCTGAAGATGGAAAGAGGTTTAGGGAAGTCCTGCTACTTGGACAGCTAGGTGCTCATGCAGCACCTCTCCATAACCATGGCCCTCTCCATGGGGAGCAGGTTCCCCCAGGGAAAGGTAAAGTTTTGTAAAGCTCCCTCACAGGCCAAGGTTTCATCTGCTTTGATCTCAGACACCATCCAGTGCTGCAGCTTCATCACTCATCGCTTCTGAGCTGTGCCAACAATTTAATCCAACTCCTGTCAGACTTACCACCCTGCTTCTTGCTCTGCCGATCTTTTCTCCAACCACCCTTTCAAGCCCACAAGCTGCCAAGAGGTAAAAAGCAACCCCTAAATCCCTAAATAGCAACTTAATCCACTTTACAGTAGACAGATCCACACTGGTGTAACTATGACTGTGGAGACATGAGGCTGCACATCCCAAAATGGGCTCAGAAGTCTGCTTCCCAGCCCCTGCACATAGACCCTTGCATCACACTCACTACGGCCCTTGGTGCTGTGGTACATCCATATCTCAGTCCAAGAGCTGAAATTCACTTCTCCAACACACTCACAACCCACAATTTGGGTTCTTTCAGAGGGAAGGGTTAGAGGGGATACTGACACATTTTTTTATTTCCTGGAAACTACCTAACAAAACCTCCTCCACAGAGGCAGCATGCTGGCAAGGTGGTCTTTACTCAGCAAGAAAAGAAGTACAGAGCAGAAAAACTGCTTTTAAAGAAAGAAAAAAAGCACAAGTCACAAGTTGCCCTCAGACTATCCCAGTTTGCTAGAAGGTGCAACTTTAAAGATGCTTCCTTTCAGTCCCTTTTCATGTGGGTGATGGGCAAGTTTAAGAATCGAAACAGCACCGAGAAAACTTCTGTTTCAGAGCATCTCTATCCCTCCCTAGCCTCCCATCACCAGCCGCTCCCTTACCATTTCTCCTTGAACTGTGGGGAGCTGCTCTGGGAAGCTACTCACTCCCTAGGACACGCAGCGCCACAACACTCGGGCAGACAGAGCCCCTTGCCGGCCGCAGGAGCTTTCTCCTCGGCTTCCCTCACCGGGATCCCAGGGCTGCCAGCTGGGCTGCCCGGCGGCTGGCACCGGAGCCGTCCCGCTGCTCCCCGCCGTGCTTGCACCGCCCTGGATTGGGGCGGCTCTGCTCCCGCGGGAGGGATAACCCGGGGCTGGGACTGTTCGGGGAAAACAATATATATAGTGTATGTACAAATATAGTGTTAAGGTATAGACAGTACAGTGTTACACTGTATGTATAAGTATAGTGCCACACAGTATGGATATTATACTGTTATGCTATATAGTGCATGTATACGTATATACACGCTGTATAGCACTATACACGATATATATATACACACACAAACTATATATATATATATACACATACCATCTATCATATTTTTGTATATACACACTATATATATATACACACACAGTTTTTGCTGACTAACAGCGCAGGGGGATTTTGGAGGGGTGCTCTGTGGCTTCATCCATCCCCGCATCAGAGAAAACCCCACACCCGAGCATAGGGTGGCTCTACGGAACCCGAACCCCAAAGGTGGGCACAAGAGACGGTGAAAGCGCACCCAGCGCCTCAGCGAAGGGACAGAATTTGCCCTGCGGGACCCACTACCACCTCTCAACCCCTACCTCGCATTTTAGGAACTCGACGCTGCGCGGCTCTCACCTTCGGGTTGGTGCGGAGCTGCCGCTCGTCCTCGTGGAGCAGAGCAGGGATGGAAGAGCGGGAGGTGCGGACCAGGACCTGGAGGCAGGGGTAGCGGGCGGTACCGCGGCAGGCAGCCCCGCAAGAGAAGGTGCAGGCGAAGCGCTCGCCGAGCTGCCGCACCGCCAGCACCGTGCAGTTAGCGGAGCCGCCACCGCCCCGCTCCTGCAACGCCGGGCGCAGCCAGCAACAACCCAGTCCCAGGAGGGAAAGCAAACCAGCGGCAATGAGGAAGAAACCCAACCGAATGCTCTTGTCCTCCGCCTCCGTGTATTCGTAAGTCGCCCGGCTCCGCGCCATCGCCCACTTGCCGCTGGCAGCAGCCGCCGCCGGGCAGCCGCTTCTCCTGCCATCAGGCTAAAGCTCCCGCCGCTCCCCGCCTCCCTCTCCGCCTCCTCTGTGGCTGAGGAAGACCCGGGGGGGTGGTGGTGGTGGTGGTGGTGGCTATGGCCATCACGCAAATAACTCCCCCCCCCGATTAGATAAATAAAACGCGAATGTAAACCCGGTTGACCTAATTCAGGTCACTCCGGGGGTGGTAGTGACAGCTTGCAACTGGATCATCTGGTCCGGGAGATTTGCTGTGGGTAGAGCTAGTCTGGATTAATACTGAGTACTATGCAAGGTGGAGCATCTAGCTGTAGTACCTAAAGAAGGGTGGGCAGCTCCACCCGCCCACAACCCTCTAAGCCAACATCCTCTCACAGAGTAGCAACGCTGCAGGTTAAGTGCAGAAGAATAAAATCAAGGCTTAAATCAAGCCCTGAAAATAGTTTGTGCTTCCCCGTTCTTGCCACTGGCTTCATTAAAGCCTGGAGAGCATATGTGAAGTTACGCTCAGTACCCTCCACCTGTCAAAATCTGTGCTGTCTCTATGCATACATGCAGAGCTCCACCCAAAATTAAGTATCTGGAAGTGAGAAAGCAGCTGCTATTTTCACCTTGTTAGGTGAGAAGGGAAATAAGGAGAATAAGCCAAATGTTATCCTGCCTCAACATGACTTCTTGGGGGCACAAAGCAAGTGCTCTGCTCTGGATAGTCCCAAACTCAGCAGGGACAGACTTTAGCCTCTTTCATCATTACTTGAAGATAATAGGCAAGCAAGACGATCACAATCAAAATGTTTTACACTGGAATTGCTTTCAGTGGGAAGGTATAGGCCTTTGAAAGGTCACCCTAAGAAGTGCCTTTGGTGAAGTAGCTCTGCAGAAGAACAGTTGATCTGAGAAAATGCACTAATTTTGCAAATAAAGTTGGGTTATTACCCAGCATTTCCCACTGTGGCAACACAACAGAACAAGCTCTTCAGTGCCAAAGTACAAGAAGCAGTAGTTCCATTTTCATTCTGTAGTCTTTATCATAGGCAATTAGGTAGAACAAAATGTGACAGTTTTGGAGCCAATAGCTGAACTTCATGATACAGCAGATGAGAAGGTACAGAAATAATAGAAAAATAAATAAGGGAAATGGCACTCTCCTCTGGGCACCTTCTCAATCACTTTCCCACTGCAGAGTGCAATATCAAACTTTTAGAAATAAAGCTGACCCATAGGTTCTCCAAATGGACTACTGAACAAGGGTTAGCAGGAAGGCTATTAAGATTCCATTCTGTGACATGAATATAAATGGACGCAAATACTGTCCTTGGTTGCACCAGTGCACTAGGATGCTGCCCTCAGGCCAGCTGCTCTGTAGTAGCCTTTCCAAAACCAAGGGGTTTCAGAAGAAATATGCCAGCTTCAAGCCTAGGATTATTACTTTTTTTTTTTCTTTAAACCAGCAATAGGTTTTTATAATGGAAACTGAACTCATCTTGGTTAGTCCTCAGCTCTTTTCATCCATTCCCATTGACCAAGGCTTTGCTGCCAGTGTTAGTGGTGATGGCAGTCTCTAATGGTTGGGATTGCTGTGTAAGTTTTCATATTATAAAAATACATTTTCAATCAGGCAGATTTGTTGTCTGCCACCTGAGGCTACCTGAAGGGAAGCTCCAGCCCCTTTCCTAGTTTAGATGGGCTGTAACTTTTCATCACAAGCAGCTGGTGTTGAGTCTCCCTGCATTCAGCACTCAGTTAAATTCCTTGCTGTCTCCTGTATATAAAGTGCCATCAGCCAAAAATTAAATCAACAGCTCACTGGGTGACACAGCAACCTTCAGAGTTAGTCCTCCTGCGTGCATCCAACCTCTACATCATCAGTAGCCGGAAGAGATGCCGAGACTGTATTTTAACTGGGAATGGCATTTAACATTCACCAAGTAATCTCACTGATTTTTAAGTTCTGCATAGATAGTTCCACCAAGACAAAAAGTCTATTTGGATCAGTTGGAAGTGAAAAATGATAACCAATGCCCAATTTGTAAGAGAAAAAGCTGGGTACTAGGGACCTGCTAGTGAAGATTTTAGCTCTGCTGTCACCAGCAAAAGGCAGGAGTTGGGATGCTGGCTCCATTATCACGGGGCTGCAGCAGGAGCAGCCAGGGCTGAGAAAGCTGGTGTATGAAGTTAAAAAGTCCGTATGAAATTTTCAATAGCAGGAAACAGGTTGCTACCTGCTTTTTCGGACCCTTCCATACCCCATGACCGAGAGGTAGGCTTACCTGTGGCCAACTGCTGATCGCCCACCTTAAGGCAGATCGCATGGCCTGTTGCAAGGATGCCTCTGCATCAGTCATTTACCTCCAGGCTGGACAGGCTGTGGTGGGGCTCTGTCACCATGCCCACAGGGGCCAGCTGATGGAATGGGCTCCCTGTTTCCATGCTGAGGTCCAGTGGTGGTCCTCATGATGCTGAATGTGGAGTTGCCTCATGCCGTCTTCCATCAAAGTGCCAGTAATAAATCACCTTTTCAAACAGCAGATGTATATACACAGTAACAAAAAGGCTCTTTGAAACCAACACTGTGATGCCCACCAGAATATAAATTTGCCTTCAAAGGGGAGGAGATCACAGCCAGCTGGGAAAGACACAACTAGGGGCACAGGAACAAGTGAAACAGCTCTTTTGTTCAAACAAAGAGCTGTATAGGAAGCATAAGAGTTTCCACAGAATTTCATTGATGCCTGCATCAGACACAGAAACTCCAGGAGGGGATGCCTGCACCTTCCCTTCACTCCTCATGAGGACTACTTCCTCCATGATGCAGGATGGTGCAATCATAAAAATTGCCTACTTCACTGGACTGATTGATTGTTAAACTAGAGGAAGTTCAAAGAAGTGATTTTGCAGAATATTATTTTGGCAGCTTCAGTAGGAAAATACTGACGAATACCCATGTCCAATACTGGAATGTTAATACCAAAAAAGGAGTATGAACTGCAAATGATAAACTGAAGGAGAGGAGCATAATATGCAAGCTTGGTTAGAACTGCTAATTCTGAAGTGGGCTGAATCAGTAGCATTCAAAACTATTGTTCAACGTCCTTTAACATTACTTCCAAATAAACAAAGTTTAACACCAATAGTGAAATGGCTTTAAGAGGTAAACCTACAGAAGCAATTCAAACCACAACTTCCAAGTCAGTCACTCAGTTGCATTTCTTCATGTCTTCTAAATGCCGTAAAAGCTTTCTGATTTGTAGAAATGAGAGCAGGCATTCTGATCACAGGAGAGAAACAAAATCAACTACATCATTTAAATTCTCATACTATATTAAAATAAAAGCATCAGTTGTCAATCCAGACTAGCCACTTAGCCCAATCTACTGTCTTTACCACAATTCAACCTCTACTAGCATAAATTTTATGCAGCAGCATATTTTGAGGAACACAATTAAAGGGTATAGTATTTGAAAACACTTAGAAATCTTTTAATAGGAGCAATTGTTATATTCAGTATCTTAAATGAAAAGCACTGTCTAGCTACCTCATGCTTAGGAAGACAACTGTGCATTCAGAAGCTCTTCTCAAGTGTGGCAGCTGACAATCAAGCTTTCTTTTCTTATTTCAGTCAATATCCAGCCATGAAAGTACTTACAATTAGGTTATGGGGAATTTATTTAAAAATAAGTAATAAAATACTTTTCTTTTAGGTGACAAATATCCTCAAAGTAATGTCCTTTAGAAAATGAACATCCTTCTTCAACAGCCATGACCACCTACGAGTCCCATGGAACTAAGCTGACTGCTCCATAGACTTCTACACCTTCCAGCACTGCTTAGGTCATGTCAAAGATGGTTTATGGTCTCTTTATGGCCAACAGAAAGAGTCCCCCAGCACTCTGCAGCCACCCTCAAAACCAATTTTGCATCTGAGTACAATAAACAGGTTCTTATTTTAGGCACATTGTCTTTTTCTTTTATGCAAACTGTAAAATGGAAACACAAAAGCCCAAAAAATATTGGCGTAAGCATAGAGAGGATTTCAGACATGACAGGCAGTGAAGTAGTACAACTATACATCTTTCTATCACAAAGATGTCACTTCTGTGAAAGAGGGGCATGGTCAGTGATGAACCCCCCCGACACACGTGCAGCTGACACTTTAACAGAGGTCACAGTCATGTGTAAAGTAGTTTTACCCATGTGAGTATCTGCAGGCTTCCTTGGATTATTTGGGTCTTCAATTAGATTAATCAAGCCCATGAAGGTTCTTAAGTATTTGTAGCACCACGTACAAAGTCAGAGGAGATTTGAGTCCTGGGTGGATTTTTCTTTACTTGTTTGTTTTTTAAACACCCAGGTGGAGTGTCCTTACCTCCTTCCTTCAGGACTCCCTGGTACTTTCAGTTTTCCCACAAGGAGGGTGGTTTGAGTAGTAACTGTTAAAATAACAACTGCAAGTGTTTTTTGCAACACTAGGAATAATCAAGGGGGTGAAACCCACTTTAACCCCAGAAATTTAGGGTAGTGGATTTCCAGAGGAAATTGAGCTAACTACTCAAAATTGATTTACAATAAGGAGCAATGAGTATGAGAGTGTGTTAAACAGACCACAAATAGGAATACTTCTACCTGTTTCCAAGAACACTGGGTTTACTGCTCAGAACTTACCTTGCACATTTTTCTACCACACAGTAAGTACAGGGCTGGGGGAAACATCTCAAATACATGTATTTTAAAAAAAGCATTCTATTATCTCTCCTTTTTCATAGTGTTAGTGGAATGTAAAACTGTATTAAATAAGCTCCCGAGCTTGTCAGTGTTAAAAATCTTGAGGTCAATTCAGCTGCCAATTTACCATGTGTGTACAAGTGTAAATGAGGGTTGAGGTTTTCTGCCTTCCAGCAAAAAAACCCAGAGGCTGTATGCTTTTATCTGAACTTTTTAAATTAATGTGATATCAGCTAAGAAGCTTTTCCAATTTTATAACTTCTTCTTTGTTTAAACCTATTTCTCCTGCTTCATAAGTGCAACATGAAGTCACAGATTTTAAAGTCTCCACATATGCTTTTTTAATCAGCAAACAAGATCCAGACTCTTCTTTCCCTCAGAAGCAGCAAAGCATCAGTTCCATGCTCACAGGTGAGAAGTTTGCTGCAATGAAGCATCTCACATTTCTGAAGTACCAACACAATTAAAAACAACTGTTATCATCAAAGTAATTTTGGGACAAATTAGGTTCCCAATTTCAGCTTAATTGTTTTTGAAGTACTACAGGTATTTAGTAGTATGCCATTTTGAGTATAACTTATCTTGTTCCCTTTACGATATCTGCTGTTCATTTCTAAGATACTGGTTATGCAGATGAAAAATGCCAGTAAAAAACCTCAAGCCCATATAATAAAAAATCACTTTTGATTTGAAGATGTAAACATTGTTTCAGGAATCCTAAAAAAAAAATAATAAAAAAAAAATGCAAAGATCACAGCAAACCTTTGACAGTAAAAAATTGGAACATTAACTGTGGAGTGAGCAGCATACTACTAGAAAATTTTCCTTTCAAAACGTTATAAATTCATGTTTGGATAGTCAAATATGTTTGTACCTTCTCTGATTTGAGAAAAAGAAAAAGCCACCATCTTTGTCAGCTGTTTTAGCCATCATCTGGATTATAACCATCCTCTTCTTTCAAGTTGAGATATTATTATCAACAGGCTTATATTTTAAATATCTATTTTAAAATATAGAGTTAAAAAAGTGTAGAATTTAAAACTGATATACACCTTATACAGAAACATAGCAAAAAAATGGTCCCATCTCCAAACATAATCCATTACACACCAACAAGCTGTTCTGGCACTGCATAGAAAAGTAGGTCAAAATCTAAACATAAAGACCCATGATTCATAGACATGCTTTTTTCTGTCTTTTCTTGCTTTGGTAATCTCAGGTATTTTGAAATGATTTGTATCACCAGAAGCTACTCAATGAGCTTCATCAAGACAAAGGAAACCATCCCACAGGCTGAGGTCTTTTGTCCTCTGCTCTAGAGAACAGTTATAATTTTCAGAACCAGTGTACGTTCATGTTTGTTTGTGTCTGAAATTTCAAGTACTAGTGATCATCAAAGGAACCGTGTTTCTTTTGTAACTGAGAAAATGCCAACCTGGAACTAAGCCATGATCAGTTCTAAACCAAGCTTCTTCCAACTGTTCCTTCTGTGATGAAATCTTGAAGCATCTTTCTATCATTTGAAACGTTACCCACCCGCCTTTCTAGAAATTACTTGCTATTTCTTTTAGGCTGTGGAAACTTTACTGTTGAAAAGAATATAAAACTCTCTCAAATTTACTTGTCAGCAGCAAAAAGACTCTTCAAGTGTCTTAACCACTGTACGGCTCGATAGTTCTAATACTTCAACTTTTTTTTTTCCTCCATTTTTCGTTGTTGAAGAAATAACTTCACGATCTCAAATCAAAGTCAACACTTCAGTGAGGAGAGCTTTTCTACTTTATTACAAAGAGAAGAAGCCTTTATGTGGTCAGAAAATACAAGATTGATCTTTTTTTTCTCTTCCTATGAAACGCTGCTGTTCAAACAGCCAGAGTGAATTGTCTCAGTTCACTTCTTTAAGTCCCATCACATTCACTTGGGTATGGATGTCCTTGGCTGCTGAAAATCTGGCCCTTTAGTGCACAGGGCGACAAAGTAGTCCCCTGACCAGCAGTTCCAGAATGTCCCGTTTTCATATATTGCATCCATGCACACCTCCTAAAAATGAGGTACAGCAGGGCAAACATTTTCCAAAATAGATGTCATATATATAATATATACACATTCGTACATACATACCTTTATTCATGTGATGTCCAAAAATTTAAAAAAAATGTACACATTTATTACAAAATCGTAACAAAGACTGGACAGTGTTTTGCTCATTCTGGAAAGATGAAGCTCAGTAATACACAACTCTGGTAACTAGCCAGAGATTGTGGCAATATCTTTCTTCTAAACAGTCAGATATTCTTGCATTAAGCTTGGCGAAAACTGCCTTTCAAAAACAGAAGGGGAAGAAAAATGAAGGAAGCAAACCTTGCTCATCTTTCCAAATGAAATACGAGAAGGATCTTCACATAAAAATGCACAAACATTTTTTATTACCAATAGTGCTACAATGAACAATGCAAATTTTGTTGTCTAATTTTTTGTCTTTTTTCCTTTTTTTTCTTTTGTTTTTACATTTTGGAAAACTAAGTGGTAAACTTTTGTCAGTGTACTCGCTTGTCTTTACAGACCCAAGCTTGTCTGCTGGCAAAATCAAAACAAAAACAAAAATTCAGACCCTGCTCAAACTAAAGAAAAACAATTACAAATTTAGTTGTTGGGCAGCACATAATTAGTAAGGCAGGACCTCAAATGGTGACCCTCCACACGAGCCAATTGCCAGATCCTCAAGGAATTAAAACCAGGATGCCTGAGCCACATCAGTTCTGCAGTTATGTTGAGTATTGTGCTGAGACAGCCATACCCCAAGAAAAGGGAAGTCTTTAGAAGGCTTGCTGAGCAGGGTTGTAGTTGAAGGTTGATGGCAGATGAGGCCTTTCTTCTAACTTGTCATATTCCAGATGGAACTCCTACAATTAAAATAGAACAAAAAAAGACAAACCCAAATAAAACAATGTATCATTTACCTGTTAAGACTTGGTCTTTCTATCAGCCGCACTTGAAAAACACAAATAGAGAAGAAATCAAGTCCTAACTTATCTTAAAGCAGAAACACATGATTTTGCTATTCTGGATTCTAGATTTTTAAGTAGAAAAAGGACAATATCCTCCTAAGCCATTATACCTGCAACATGTAGTCTCTCCTTTTTAATGCTACATTACTCTCAGAACTCTAGTTATGACCTCAAATTTTACACAGGCACACACAAAACACAAATACACAATCACAGCATGAGCTGAGTTATGGAAACAGCTTCTGTCTTTCCACACATCACAAGTACACAGACTTATTTTGTATGACCTGAAGTTTGTGGGTATTTTGTGGGACACTCAGGCACAACTCTTAAGTTCAACTAGCTGGACTTCTCCCGGGGTACACTATCTGAAACACTGGAGACAAAGTACTGAGTCCTACGTAAGCCAGAATTTAACAAAAATATTCTACCACATTTCATACTTAGATTTAAGCTTCAGACTTGCCTCGTGCACATCCTGAGCTCCTTGCTCCTGTATCACATTTTGCCAACACCGTTTGTAAGAAATTCTCTCACTATTTTATACACAACTACATAGAATAAAAATCTTTGCCCATGTACTCAGCTGCCACACAAGCTACTGGTTCATAAAGAAGCAGTTTTATTGTCTCACCAGCACAAGCACCTAACTTTTGTTTGGGGGCATCAACAGTTTCTTCAGTTGGTTGAATTTGTTGGTTTTTTGTGGTTGGTTGTTTTTTTTTGTTTTTAAATTTTGGCAGTGGGTTAGTTTGTTTGGGCTTTTTTTAGGTTGTATCTACACAAGTCAATTGCTTTTGTCATTCCTAAGTAACACTGCATTTCAACTGGTGTACGTTGCCTTTTTTAATGCAGATACTCAAGAGACACCTGCTCCCTCCTCCTGTCAGAAGCAAGATCAAGGTGTACAAACCTATGTAGGCATTTTGGTCTCAAAGGCTGGTTTAGGCTGAGTGGATTTTCAGTAATTCTTAAGTCATTTTATAACAGAAAAATACCACTCAAGCTTCTCTCTCACTCGCAGCTTTGGAAGTTTCTATTTAGCACATAATCATGGAATGGACTGCAGATCACTAAAGGCCATTTATCCACTGACAAACATCTGTTTGTTTTATTTTCCACATGGAAGTAATTATTAAAAATTAAATGCCTTTTAGCAACCAAGAATAACGAATACTAAATGTGTGTGGAAGCTTACAGCATGTGCAACACTACATAAATTGTTTTATGCAAAGAAATCAATCACTTCTCATGTCATCCTGAAAACTTATTTTGATGGTAAAGGTACACCAGCCTGCACACACAGAAACAATACAAGTTAATAATACTAAAGATAGAAGCAAATAATAGAATCATTAAGGCTGGAAAAGACCTCTAGAGAGGTCTTCAAAGATCATTAAGTCCAACCGCTGACCCAATACCATCATGCCCACTGAACTGTGTCACAAAGTGCCACATCTACACATTTTTTGAACCCTCCAGGCACAGTGACTCTACCACTTCCCTGGAGAGCCTGTTCCAACGCTTAACCACTATATTAGTGAAGAATTTCTTCCTAATATCCAGTCTATGCCTGTCCTGGCACAACTTGAGGCCATTTCCTCTTGTTCTACTGCTAGTTACCTGGGAGAAGAGATCAGCCCCAACCTTACTACCACCTCCTTTCAGGTAGTTGTCACAATTGAGTTTTCCCCTCAGCCTCATCTTCTCCAAGGTAAATAACCCCAGTTCCCTCAGCCACTCATTATAATAACATTTGTGCTCTAGATGCTTCACCATTTTCACTGTCCTAGTCCTGCTGGCCACACTTCTGGATACAAGCCAGGATGCTGTTGGCCTTCTTGGTCACCTAGGTATTGCTAGCTCATGTTCAGCCAGCTGCTGACCAGCACCTCCAGGCCCTTTTCTGCTGAGCAGCTTTCAAGTAATTCTACCCCAAGCCTCTAGCATTGCATAAGGTTGTTGTGACACAAATGCAAGATCCAGCACCTGAACCTCATACCATTGACCTCAGTCCATTCAGATCCCTCTGCAGTCTCCCTAGCCTCAAGTAGATCAACACTGCTGCCCAACTTGGTTTCACATGCAAAGTTACTGAGGGTGAACTCAATACCCTCATATAGATCACTGATGAAGATATTAAAACAGGACTGGCCCCAAAAACTGAGCCCCAGGGAACACTAGTTGCTACTGGCCACCAACAGGACTTATCTCCAGTCATCACAACTCTCTGGACTTGACCATCCATGCAGATTTTTATCCAGTGAGGAGTACACCTGTATAAGCCAGAATTGCTTAAGGTGATCCATAGCATTAATACAGTAAAATAGAACAAAAAGTTAGCAGAATAGGAACTGTCCTGAGGACAAAATATTCTGGATTATATAAATCCATCCAAAGAGGCAGTACAAATCCCATGGCTAGCTCAAAAATTCCAAATGGGACCAAAAAAACAGCATTTATAATGGCTTAAAGATGGATATGAAGACCCATATTTAAAGTAGAGTTTGAACTAAAATGCTATGTCACATCTCTATTAGAACAACAAATCTAGCTTTCTAGCAGTTATAAAAGTATTTCAATTAATATTGGTCTTAAAAGTATAGTTTAATATAGGCAGTAACCCTTACAAGCAAATAAACACTTGGAAATATAATCTTCTCTCTCATAAAAAACTCCATGTCTTATAACTACAAAATCCATGTAAGGAACAAGACTGTAAAATCCTGTCAAACAGGATTACTGTTCACAAGAGAAATTCCAGACAGTTTACTTCAGATAATTTAAACCAGGATTTCAGTAAATGGCAACTGGAGAAAGCATTTTTGGTGTCATATCCACTTCCCTTACTCTGTCATTTCTCCTCAACAGGAGCAAACTATATAGCCAAATCCTCAGTGAAAAATCATAGAATCATTTTAGTTGGAAAAGACCTTTAAGATCAAGTACAACTGTTAACCCAACACTCTTAGGTCACCACTAAACCATGTCTCTAAACACCACATCTACACTAAAGACCTCCAGGGATTATGACTCAACTGCTTCCCTGGGCAGCTTGTTCCAGTGCTTGACAACCCTTTCAATGAACAATTTTTTTCCCCAATATCCAGTCTAAACCTCCTCTGGTGCAACTTGGAACATTTCCTCTTGTCCTTCACCTCGCTACAACCTCCCTTCAGGTAACTATAGAGTGAGAAGGTCTCCCCTAAAACTTCTTTTCTCTAGACTAAACAATCACAGTTCCCTTAGCTACTCCTCATAAGATTTGGGCTCTAGACCCATCACCAGTTTTGTTGCCCTTCTTTGGACATGCTCTAGCACCTTAATGTCTTTCTCATAGTGAGGGGCTAAAACCAGTGTTGCCTCATCCTTGCTGAGTACATGGGGACTGTCACTTCCCCAGCCCTGCTGGCTACACTGTTTCTGATACAAGCCAGGATGCTGTTGGCCTTCATGGCTGCCTGGGCACAAAGTGTCTTAAACCACACTGTGCTTTCTACATTCCCCAGGATGAAAAAACATATACAGACATATTTGGAACCAGTGTTTACCTACATTTTGGTTTGCACCTATGGTGAATCTGAAGTTTACTGCCACTCATATTTTTTCACCATTTACTATGATGTATCAACATAGAATTAATTTGATTTCCTAACAGTTTAGGACTTGCCTCATTACTCAGTCCAAGAAAGGACTAATGAAATTGTTAACCAGCCACTTAGCTTCTAAGGAACTAATATTCCCAGCATTCACTAACAATGCAGCACTCACAGTAAGAGACAACAATTTATTAGAATTCTTTCTTTTTCCTCCAGATTCTGGTATTTTTAATTTCCTGAAACATTAATATTTCTGCTTTTGTTAGAAAAAAATGACTTTGGCCTGTGGTTTTCTTTGCATTCAAAGGAACATGAAGCTATCATATACTGCCATTCTTCTTATGGTCTCTGTTAGTCTTCCTCCAAGATAATGTCAACTTCAGACATTAACACTGGAGGTAACAACACTATCATACAATGCCAAGATCACACTTGACATACATCTAACTTCTTATTTATTTATCATAGACAGAAACATCACAGAATTATTTCTAGCAAGTGACTCCTTTTCTATGTAACAAAATCACAATTTCCCCCCAGGTGCTTCTCTAGCTTCCAGCAATCAACTTCCCTGCTGTATTTTGCACCAAACTAAAATTAAGTAAATCCAGAACAATATTCTAGTTCCAATTTTTCCATTAAGAAATACACAAGCATAAAAAAAATTCTCTTTCTATGGACACTGGTGAAAATAAAGTCATGTTAATTGTTAAATCATTGCTGCAGGTGCAAATCTCAAGAAAATACTATCCTTCTCCTTACTAGCTACCAATTGTTTCTTAACATCAAGGGCATTATTTTCAGTATGCAAAGTAAACAGAAGAGAACCTATGTAGATCTTGAGAAAATAATTTAGAAAACAGCAGTGATTCATCTCTCTCACCACAGTACCTACAGGAATACCTAACAGATGAAGCCAGCTCTACTCTTTGAAGAGGAAGGATGCAGTGTACTAATTAACAACTCAAGTACTGGATGTTTAATTTCAGTAGAGCACTCATGACTCCAAACAGAGATAATATTGTCTTCAAGTAATGCTTAAGCATCAAGTGGCACTTCCTACATTTACTACAGGTAGAAAAAGAAGAGACACTAAAGAGGTTTTTATCCTCATACAGTGGGCACCACTTCCTCCTAGTAAAAGAAAACTTCTATTTCCACATAAGGTAAAAATTCAATTCCATTGACACATGAACTACACAAGGTTCTTACTGCTCATAAATAAGCGGAATATATTCATTTGACTCCAAAGAAAAAATCTATCCTTTCAAAAAGTAATTACTTTCCCACTGATGATCTTACAAAATAATAGCTTTAAAGAGTGTCTTGGGAAACGTAAGAAAATACACCAAGCAGCAAATTAATTCAAGTTTATTTGGGTTTTCCTTTAAGGGAAGTGATGCCTTTGCTTGTAAGTTTTGGAATTACCTTGCACTTATGAAGAATCATACAAAAAGGGCTTGCCATTAAAATCTTAAGTTACAATATCTTGGTTTTCTTATGTTCACAGGAAAGGCCACAGAGGCAATGAGTCATGCATGCAAATGGTGGACTGAAGAGCCTCCCATATCATTAGTGGCAACTAAAATGTTTATTTCTGAGAGAAGCTTGCACAGACTAAGCACTTTTATTGGGAAAGCAGGGAAGAAAGAAAAAACCTGTATCTAGTTAATCTATAAATGATGGCAAACTTCAGTATACTGACTAGCAAGAAATATAATGCACGTCACTGAGGGGAGAATGCTAAACTTTATTCCCTTTGATTTAAAGGTGATGTTTAAAAACACACCAACAGACATGTACCTACTTATATAAATGCAGTATTTCAAAATCTCCAACTGTATACAGATGCAACTTGCTTGCAGAAAAAAACCACCCTTTTCAGCAAACAATTCATTCTGATCAAATGAAATATCTAGGCATGTGGAAATAAAAAAGACAGCTCTTCCTTTTCCACAAGCAAGCCAGTGTTTTAGGCAATCTTTATTCCCTCACACATCAGAAATTAAGGTAATGAACTTAACAGGAGAGTGAAAAGTTTCAAATTTTTGTGGAGGAGGTTGGGTTTTACTTTTTACTCTTCTAAAAATAGCTGGTTGACGAACTTAAAAAAATCTGCACAAGGGAAAACAGATACCTTAGCTACTTTCCTCCAGTTAAGACAGTCAAAGAAGTAATATGTTCCCCTCTCGTACGTATTGGTTTTCATTGTTGGCTCCATGCCGGGTGCCCTGGTGATCCATACTCGTTCTTCTTTGTGGTATCTCCAATCCCGGTTAAATCTTTCGTTTTTCGTAAGAAGGAAAAATAATTTTTAGTGTTAGTTAGATGAATTTGACTTAATAAACTTAATACATTTTAAGGGTTTCAATCAAAACTGTACAATGCATCAAAACCAAAGCAACATTTCTAAGACATTGTTATACCTGGGATCTCATACCTATTCCATACAATTATTACACCTCAAACTAATCACATATGAAACTTTAAGAAGTCTGGTAGGTTCAAACAACAAACTCTTTTAATGAGTATTTACTAGTTTCTGTTTTGTTGAAGATAGGCAAGTTAGACGTTTAGTAATGACTGGCACCTGCCACTTTTTCAGTGGTTCATAATATTGCAAAATTCATGAGTCAGACTATCGATTTCCACTATATGGATGAAAAAAATAGTACAAAATGAAACCAAGGTTGGAGGAGTTATTTTTTAAAAAAGTTTTCCAGCTTTAGATTGACTAAGCTTCTGTTTTCGGTGTTGTGGATTTTTTTTTTCTTTTCTTTTTTTTTTTTTTTACATCTACTACTTCATTACTGCAATTAAATCATATAAGACTGACAAAATAGTTTGAACGTACAGCTCTACTGCTGCTAATAGCTGTAATACATCTCCTCCATTCATGTAATAGAGATAAAACAGGAGATCTTCTCCATATCGGCCAAGTTTTATTGCAGCCAGCTGCAAAAGATTGAAGAAAATGAGGATGAAAAATCACAATAGATAAATGTTTTAAGACATACTATTCCACTTAAATAACACAAGGATACATCCAGAATGTGCTTCCATCCTAAATGTGTTGCAAATGACACTCTAATGTAACAAGAGTAACAATTATTAAAATAATAAATGTCTTCACTTTTAGTTAACCTTTCCAATTTAAGAGAGTACAATAGAAAAATAAACAGAAATAACAAATCAGCAAGAATGAATTTTCTTCCTGTACCTATATGTACCCTTATCTTACTATTAAAAACCAATCATTTACATGTATTTGCTCACTTCATAGTCTATTAAGTAACATTAATAAAGGTTCTTACAGTGATTTTCAACGCTCCCTCTTACAGAACTAAAATAGTTCAAAGCAAATATACCTAACAAAAAAAGCCCTGTCCACATAGAAATGGAATGCAACAGATTCAATGTTAGACTATCTTGAACCACGATTCCAAGCTTATCTGGAGAAGAAATACCTCAATTTAATATGGCACTTGAATATTATAGCATACCTACTATAAAAAAATTCTGCTTTGCATGAAGGACAAACTCCTAAAAACATAACGTGCTCTTTTGCTAACTGTGACCATTCTCATTTTTGTCTTTCCTTTCTTTTTCTAAGGTGGAATGGGTGCATAATGTGTTCAGTTAGCTGTTCCTAAAAAGACTGAGGACATCCGTAAAACATACTCATTTTGAACACTTCCTATCTGAAAGAAAATTTAGTAAATTACTGGCAAAAAGTTTACGAAAAATGCTCATACACACACATGTACTCACCTTATCCCTAATGTGAATGTTAGTTAAGTATTCAGATGGAACATGGAAGTCTAAAAAAGAATCGGAATTGATGCAACTATTAAGACATGTAAATGAATACACTTTGCAAATATTAATATTGAATTAAATAGTTATTTCTCTCTTACCTATGTCTTGAGGTCGACAAGGTGATGATGCCCAGGGTGATGCAAATTTGGGATAAAGATTTCTAAAGAAAAGCACAGATGTATCAAAATTAAAAACAAAATCCAAACCAACCAAACAACAAAACTCCATAACCAACCTCACAAACCTGAAAATTGTATCACACAACCAAAATCTAGCTAGAGTGAGAAGGAGAAAAGGAAATTTCCAGCCTACTTTTCTAAACCAGTTACATTTATTTATTTTCCTTTTAATATGCAGAGAAAGATTGCACAGGAGTCTGCCATGGGAATCTACAGGGTCACAATTTCCATTTTAATCTATCATTCCTTCAACTTAGGTGCTAGGAATCTCAACCCTTTTCAGGGATCCAGTTTTACACAGGGTTTCAATTTGCATAGGAACAGCTACCACAAGCCTGGTGGGCTCTGATTTATTATCCTGATTTAAAAGGGGAAGAAAAGAGTATATTGGCAAATAGCTTTTAAACTAATCAGTAAAGATTTTACTCTTTTAAATTGCTGTGATGATAAATAAATTGAATCTTGGTACAACATGAACACGCGTTTATTACAATTCCAATTTTTCTTTCATATAGATTTTGCTAACATTTTAAAAAATGGAACTATTAGTTTAATAAAGCAAAAATTATGAACCTTCCAACTCTACTACAGTGACTAACGTATTCAGGAATGTCTTTTCTAATCAACAGGTAAAGATGAGGAAAAAAGGACTGAGCAAAATGTACTTTTGGTAGGTAGCTAGAGCCTGGTTTTAATCATCCATTACAGCATGCTATTATGGCAAGTTTTGCAAATGAAACTTGACTATGACACACCCTGTCAAACCCCTGCCTCCTCCTTGTCAAAGGCCTAACAATTACTACAAAAAATACTGGAAACCTACCAAATTACCTGAACACAATCAACTCCCAGCTGAGCTGTATGGGCCACAAACTACACAGATCAAGTCGTGTCAGTCTTACTCCAGGCTCACTAATCTTACTGTTTGCAAAAACTTTAGAGCCTCTGAAGGAAGATTTCATTAGCAAAATCTGCAGATGTGGAAAATAACAAAAGCATTCCTTCTACTCAAAGCATGGACAGGATTTGCCCCAAGAAGAGGAGCATCATGTGTGCCCTAGAGGTTTGGTTTCCTAGGGCACAGAATCCAGGATTTTACAGACCCAGACTGCACCTCTGTATTGCAGTACCAGCTGAAGAGTTTGTGCAGTGTTCCGTCTATGATACAAATAGAATTCTAACGTAGCATTTTTCAAGGAGCTATTGGACAGGCTACAGTATATTTGATTAATATTTCAGAAAGCTTCAGAACACGAACAAACAGCTAAATAATCTCTAAAGTATTCAATGAAGTAATGAAAAAAATTACATTTTTGTCTATGTAGAATTTCAAGTTATTCTAAGAAAAGCGTATTTCTTAACAAAGACATACAAGGCTGTACAGGCAATACATAATCATTTTTTCAATAATTAAAATAAATCATAACCTACCTGCACAAAAAAAATCTATATAAAAGCAGGAGTTAGAAGGGTTAATTCAAACAATTAGAGGTATATACAGAATTCTAAAATTTTGTTTCTAAAAGCACATCTAGTTACTGAGTGATAAGTCAGACAGGAATTTTTACCATTAGAAGTACCTCACAAGGCAGAGAATTTCTGCATGCGAAATGCTTTTAGTTTTTCAACTGACAATTCATAAAGCAAGAGAAGGATGTTAAACGTAAGACAAAATGGTAGGTCAGACGTTGAGGACTCTAAAAGCTGTTTGCAAAGCTTTTCTTTAGTATAAAGTACAACCAACTTTATGATATAAAACTGTCTGGATTAAATATTAACTCTATCCCCTCCATCCAAGACCCTAAACATCCAATATACAGTAATTGAATATTAGAAAATGTAAAAGATCCAACCATTTACAGCATAGTTTCAAAGAAAAAACAGCAGCATGCGAGGTATATATACTGTTCATGTACCCACACACAAATAATTTGGATGCTGTAATCAGGAGCTGTATTAACAGAGCTACAAATCATCACAGCAGCAAGCTGTGTTTAGTATTCCTCTGCAATGAGGTAGTACATAAACTTATGAGGTAGACTTTCCAATATGTATGTTAAGCTTATGCTAGCCATTAAAACTAATTAATAACATTGAATGAGAAATGAAAAATATCACTAAAAGTAGTATCACTGCTACTGTTCCGCATGCCAACACCTAGAGAAATTAGTTGCATAACTAAATGACATAACCAGATTCCACATGCCTAGGAACTGCTCAAGAATGCAGATACAGATGTACTTGAAATTATTCCCATGAGCAAAGGCATTCTGCTTTCAGGTGATCGGCCTCAAATTAAGTTTGAGCAATCTATACTTAGAACAGTAAACTCTACTTAAGGTACTGTGTAGATCGAGGAGACCAGTCTCCATGTCAGTGCTGTAAGCTCTGGGACTACCAAGGAAAAGCAGCAGCCTACAGCCAGTGTAACTGTTCTTTATGCATTCTCTTTATGATGTGGGAGAAGGATAAGGGACTGGGGAAACTACCAGATTCAACTGAGAAGTGACCCGCAAGGGTAACACTCAAGTGAAGAAAATACCACGTTACGTTCTGCAAACAGACTATTTACTTTGGATGATCATTTTGAAATGCTTCTAGACATACCAAAGGCACAACAATTTGACTAAGTTTTAATGAAAGGTCTATAGAAAGAATTTCTAAAAGTGGTAATTTCTAAAAAGTTACATCTCTAGAAAAGAACACACAAATTAATGCCAATTATTTCAAGACAGAAAAACCAGGAGCCATTTTTCCTATGCTTTCCCTCTCACCTTGGCATTCACATTCGTGGATCTTCCCTGATTATATGCAGCTCCATATAAATTTGTGAAACATGGAAACTGTGTGTGTGTATGCTGTTGGGTCTTCATTTTGTTTATGCATTTTAAGGTTTGCACGTAATATATTTACTATTCTGTCAATAAGGCTAACACAAAGTAAATCTCTGCTGAAACAAAGATGTGAGATTCTCAGATGAAAGTCAAAATACCAGAAATTAAATTTCTCTCACAGTTACAGACACCTAGAAGATATGTTTTTGTCCAAACTGATCTAGGTTCCTTCTGTAACAAGTGGAGAAAGAGAGGCACCCTGTGCTGGTGACTCATCTCACCTGTCTTAAGCACTTAACATTGGTACAGTCACTAACTGCTTTTCCCCCAATGCCTATATAGGAAGCTTAGATGACTAAACTTAGGTGAAATGCATTTTCATTTAAATTAATCTTTGGTGCAGGGTGACACTGCAGATGCTCTCTTCATTGTTATACTAATATAAATCGAATTTATCTCTCAAATTGCTCAGAGTTAAATGTAGATATCCTCAAGGAATATTATTATTAAAACCAATATATACATTAAATTTATTAACAATACACTGTCAATTCCTTGAAGAAAGTCCTAAGGAAGTTAGAGCAAGCAAAGCCTCTATGTTCATCAAAAGCTTGCAAAACAATGTCTCAGTATGCCTTGAAGCACAATTATCTTGTTTATGAGCTTTTTATTACAGTATCATTATATTTTCAAATTTCAGTTGGCAAAATATCTTGTGGGTTTGGCAGTTGTGTGAGCTAAGAGTCTATTATGAATGACAGCATAATAAAACCAAAACTGAAGATAGTACTAAAAACCAGAAACTTACTCAGGAGAGTTGAGATTGAGACCTAGTGTTGTTAAATCACTTCCTAATGCAAGATGTACCATTCCTGGATCCGTCTCCGCTGCCCTGATGAATGTTAACAAGCCAATCATTCCAAACTGGTCCGTCACCATCCCTTGAGGAATGTTGGTAACCCGACCTGGGCAAGAAGAATAAATTCATTTTCTCCTTTCAAGAAGTGGAGGAATCAACAAGGTGATCTAAACAACTGTCAACATTTTTAGAAAAGAAAAAGTGGAATAACACATACCATCAGGTAACACCTGGATCCCTTTTTTCTGCTGGTTGTTGTTTTGCGTAGTTGAACTTTTATCTCCAGGAAACTTGGGCCCATCTGTGCTGGATGATGTTTTGCCTGATGTACTCAAATTCTATTAAAAATAATTTGTGGAGTTTGTAATGATGGAACAATAAAAAAATGGAAAAACCTGTGGACCATATTTTTTACTCCAGTGTTCTAAACCAGTATGTCAAGTCACTCTAATAAATTAGGCAGTAAAATGAAACCAAGTTGAAGCTCCTGAGTTCTGCTGACAAACCATCTGTAATATTCACCACTTCCTAAAGTATACTTGTCATACAGTAAGAGCTATTAAAGAGCCAACAGCAAAAAAAAATATTTTACACCGAAGTTTAAATACACAATGGATATCCCAAGTGCCTGTGACTGGAGGATGTTTTGGATTCACCACTTTGATCTCCAGGAGTCCATACACTGACAAAAGATATCTTCCTTAACTATTATTTCTTACTCTCATTCTTTAAAACAAGTCTGCAGTAACAAAAAGTAACCACATTTACTCCCTCTTTACTGTATT